>CM026207.1:29055040-29109528 GCA_014839995.1 Xenentodon cancila
TCAGGCTCAGATAAAATCATACACGTCAGTTTTGGACCAGATCAAGCAATGTGGGACTGAGTTACAGACAATTTCTCTTTCATGGCGAGCCTTTGTAATAACCTCAAACTTGGCCACATCACTATGGTCACTATGGTCACGCCCACTGGTCAAAAGTTGAAAGCTTCGCAATTAAGCGTTGGCCACATGTCTAGATTGTACAAAACAAGTTATCAGTCAGTCAGACCAAATCTCTAGGAGGGGTTTGTTAATGTACGGACTCCATAAAGTACCATAAAATACGTTATTTTTGCAACACCTGATGTGTGTGCAAAGTTTGCCTCACAAAAGGCGATTCATGCTGTTTTCCACCCTGTCGTTATGGGATTATTGCCCATATAACAGATCAAGTGATGTATTTAATAACGTCATCAACACCATTTTGTGTTTCTTCACTGGAAGTTCGCTCTACTGCTCCAAATACATCAAATTCCTGCCTTAAATTTCATGATTTTTGTCACATTGTGTGTGTAGTTAGATGTATTCAAGCTTAACATGTCCACACTGTCAACATATTTATGAATACAAAAACAATCAGAAATTCAAACTTTATTTGTTAAACAATACAAACAGCTTCAATACTGAATCACTAGCATTTTCCATAATGGGGTGGACACATCATCACTTTTTAAACATCCTGGTAACTTTGCACATAACAGTTTTACACATATATAACATATAATGTAAAGCAAATGCTTTACTGTCCTGTAGAACAAGTTTGCAATGTTGACTTTTTAGGTTATAATAATATGTATAATGTTAAACTATATTTATATAGCACTTTTAAATACACTGTTATAACGTGCTTAACACAGTAGCAGAGATCTAAAGCCAATAAACAACTTAAAATAGCAGGAGAACCAATATTAAAAAGAATATGGTTATATGACCATTATACGACCTCTGTCACTCCTGCATCAGTTCTGCTTACGTTAGTCCTGACCGGCGATTAACTGTTCCCGCTGAAGTTATTCGCAGTTCCAGCTCAGCACGCCATCCCGTGCCCGTCAAGATAAAAAGGACAGCGACATGCAAGATTTAGGTTTTAAACACGAGGTATCTGCCAATGTAAAAGGGGCTCATTTGTGCTACAAACTCCAACTGGAGGGACCGTTTCAAAACTCCCATCTCCAAAGACGATTCCTTTAGGATAATAATAATAATAATAATAATAATAATAATAATAATAATAATAATAATAATAATAATAATAATAATAATAATAATAATAATAATATCCCTCCTCCAGGGTCTTGGACCTCTATTCTGTATAATATTTGGAGAGACAGTGTTTTCCCCACAAACTTTCACCCAGCTGCACAGAGATGGAAAACAAAAAAATGGAGCAGTAGAGCCAACCTCCAGTGAAGAAAGACAAAATGGTGTTGATGGTTTACTAATTACATGAGTTGATCTGTAACTTACCCCAAAATGACATTGTGGGAGCAGTTTCACGACACTGACAAAATGTTTAAATTATTACACAATGGAATATAAATCATCAAAGTTACTAGTTTTTTTAAATAACTTTTGAAGAACAATGAGTAAATATAAAAAGTATTTAAATCTTTAATCTTAATGCATTCAGCAAAGTTAGCAGAGCAGCAGGAGGAAGATGCCAAAGTCAGGTTCACAATCAAAGAATCAATGTCATCGCACGCATTTGTGTGTAAATGTTTTATTCATACCAGAACCTCAGAATGTTGTGATTTGCTAATATGTTCATGATGAGTGAATGATTTGGATGGGAACACCAAAGGCACTTCATGGTGATATTAACCAAGGAATGTGGTGGAATTCCTGATTGTTACAGAGGACTAAAATCACAGTGAGATATTGAAGGACCCGACAGACAGAAAAACATGACAGTGATTGTTGCGGTGTCGGTTTTGTGGTGACTGCTGTAGTATTGGTGTGATGTGTCCTAGTGTTGAATTGTGTTAAAGTGAAAACGACAGACATGCCAACATAAAACAGACAAAAAAAGAAAAAGTAGAACAAAAAGAGTATGGGTGAGTGTGACTCATGCAGATCTCGAAGGCCTGTAAAGTTTTTTAAACGTCTGTGTTTCATGCATACAAGTATGTATGCATGAAACACAGACGTTTAAAAAACTCAATCAATATCTCTCTGTTTGATCAATCAATACTCTTTAAATTAGATTCTGTTAAACCACTGGAGAAAAACTTTGCCTTGATCCTGATGTCCTTTCAAATTATAGGCCAGTGGCTGGGCCTGTGTTTTATATCTAAAATCTTGAAAAAGTTGTCATAAAATGGCTAATTGCCTATTTGATGAGTAATGATTTGCATGAATAAATGTAGTCCAGAACGAAAGCACATCTTATTAATGAACCTGTGTTCTTCTCATTGCCTCTAACAGAAGTCTTCTCTCTGTACTCGTCTTGTTGGGTATCAGAACTTTTTTATACATTACATTTACATTATATTACAAAGACAATTCAGTCATAAGTCGTAGAGTTTATCTGAAGAAGTTCACTTGGCTCATTTAAATAGTGGGTCCTCTACACATGTGGACTGATGTTACTCTACAGGGTTTTGGACTCCAGATCTGTTGCACTTCTTGTGCAATCCTTGTGCTTGTTAATTATTACTATTACTCAACTATTTCAAATCATTGGTGGTTTTCACATCAACCAGCTGAATTTTGATGGGGAATGATACAGTTTTTTTTCTTTCTTTTTTCTTCAAATTAAATGTTCAGATGTTTGTTTCACTCACAGCAGCAACAAGTCGCACCAATCACAGTGATCGATCTGGGTGTCACTTAAACTATTTCCATCACGGCAGACTGTATGCATGAATGTAAGATCCAGAGACACTGTTTACAAACCCATATGACTTTTGAAAAGTGAAGTCCAAAATTATATCAGGTTGCACATGCAGCCTAAGTCAGTCCTCCCTGAAATAACGCCACTAGCCGTTGCAGCAGTTTGAGGTCCTGCACATTTCCATTGTGGGATGAATAAAGGTTATTTTTATTCTATTCCTTGATGTGACTTTGATAACAGATTTACAATTTGAGCTTTTCAGACCAGCAACTTCTCATCTCTTCATCAGATTTATTATTTCCTCTATTTTGCCGGCAAAAACAGCACAACATCTCGGTCATTTGATGAGATGCCATCTTTTTCCTCTGTGCAATTCTTTTACAGTCTAACCGCCGCTCACACCAGTTTAATGATTTAAAGCAAATCCCCTGACATAAGTACTGCCAAGACCTGGATAATACAGACTACCAGCTCCTCGGCATTTTAGTAACAACCAGAAGTAGAACATCAATATATTTTCTGTTGACGTAAAGAACTCTAGAGATGCCCTAGAAAAGGACAATAATTCCCTGTCCAGGCGAAGAATCATTACTTCAGCTCTTAGCAGTAAAGTCAGCACATTTGATGTTTATGAAAACAGCAATCAAGTCAAGAAAATACAGAAAATCAGAAATCAATGGAAGAATCACTCTTACCTGTTGTTCCAACTGCAGAAATGGATGACTTCAAACTGTTTCTCTCTCTGCCTTTTTATTGTTACGGTCTTTCCGGTTTTATAATCCACACCATTTCCCTTCTCCCTCACTTATATGTGCACATCTTAGTGGCAGCAGGGTGCATGTGTGTGGGCAGCAGCCAATCAGACAACAGCAGCTTTGGCGATATTTGCAGCACACAGATGTTCAGCCAAACACTCACAGATTGACATACTTACAGACTGGATACAGGCATACACACTCTGCTCACACTCACACACTCACAGACACACATGGACATGCACACATGCGTACAGTGAAGCACTGCTGTCAGAAATGTCCTCTGTGTGTGTAGCATTTATGGTTGGTGCATCTGGAATAGTATTGCATCTTTGAAACATGATATAACATTCCTGGCATCCGTGTATCCTTACATCTTTGTATGAGGCCGGAAAGCCTCATTTGGCAAAGATTTACATGTAATGTACTGAGTGAGGATTGTGATATAGATATATTAATGTACACATGCATGTGACCAAAAGAATTCCAATATTAATATGTGGTTTAATAAAGGTACTAGAACGTATGGGTCTTCATGATCTGAGAATTGTGCATAATCAGGTTGCAGGTACAAACAAGATGTGTTTCATCTTTTTTCATAATTTCAAGGACTTATGTGTCAATATGATATGGGTATCCTTGGTATTTTTCCAGAACCTTTCTGTAACCTAAATCAGAATGTTTAAATTACTCATGCTGTGTTGTCTTCATGGTCGCTTTCCTGCCACCTGCCTGCTGTATTGATTCATCCTGCATCGGCTCAAGGGTCAACAAGGCCGGTCCCACTGATCCCCAGACGCAGACACCACGGATGGCCTGCTGACACAGAATCTTGGACTACTTCCAGGTTAGACTGAAGTTCAAAAACATTTTTTAACAATCATAAAAAGTGTTTAAATGCTATATAGTTTGGCTTGAATCATATTAACCATAATAATTGGATAATCTGAGTGCACTTCTAAACTGGAAGAAGATGTGGGAAAAAGAAAAAGGTTGTGGACTAGGAACAAACAAATTTAGCATAACAAACAAAACAACTGGTGTCTATACAATAAATAAAACAAACAAACCAAATAAGCATAGAAAACAAAGTTAAGCTAAACAAAGCAGAACTGGGTTTTGGTCCCCTGTTTGAGGACTTTTGGTCACAACCCGTGACTAGATAGAGATTGGTCTCCAGCCATCTCCAGGAGGTCCAGCCTGCACTATCCTTTGCAGGGGCATGGGGGTCTGTCAGAATATTATATTTATATTATGGGTTAAATTTTGTTTTAGGTTATTTACCAACATTTGCATGCTTCCTTCAAAACCTGGATCAGTGTTGTTACTGTGGGACTGACATCAGCAGTTCTACAACCACTCAGGTGATGTTCCTCTCAAGAAGGTCCACTAAAAGGTGATGCTAGAGCGTCGATCCAGAAGCAGCAGTCAGGTGTCAGGTGAGTCGGTCTACAATAGTTTATTATTGTTAGCTGCAAATCAGTCACCACTCAGCTCAGCCATCACCACCACACGTTTAAATTAAAAATCCCAACCACACGGCTTCTAGTGCAGCGTAACATGGTATGAACACTGGAATAAGAACACCTGCCTAAAAACTACATAATCTGTTTCTCCGTGACAGGCTTAGGAAGTCGTTGAGTGGCTTCCACACGTTTAGGCAGTAATCGTCTGCCCTCAGCAGAGATGACATAACCCCAGAAAGTGCCTAGTTACCACACAAACTGGCATTTCAACAAACCTGCTTCATGTCCCTCCTCAGCAAGGTGTTTTACGATCGTTACTGTGTCAACCTCACACTGCTTACATGTAGGACAAACCAACAACACATCATACTCTGGTACTGCAGGAGTGCAGTACCAGAGGTCACCTCCAGGGGTTCGAAGCAGCGTTGTAGATGGTAGGAACCTTGACACAGAAGAGTAAATGTCCAAGGTTCACCTTTAAAATGAAACCAAACTGATTATCAGGGTCCTAAATTGTAACAAAACACAGTCACTGTTAATTTAAAAATCATCCTCCCAGACCTCACAACTACACAGACAAAGAATAATCAATATTTGCTACCAACTAATCACCAAAATGTCAAAACACAAAAAAAACCCTTTAAAATGACACAGAAGCCGAACTCCTCTCTTGTTTAAAGGTTTGTGGCTCCATATATGATGTAAACAACTGAAAATACAGAAGCTCAGATCACTGACATCCCATTTTTAATCTGAACCTGATCCTTTTTACACAATCATCACACTTCCAATCCAGAAGTAAAGTCCTTTGGACAGGATTTTGCTCTCTTGAGTCTCTCTCTTGTTCATAGATGGTCAGATTCTACCGTGTCAATAGATTTGAATAAATTTAATACTTCAAGTTAGTCTGAATTTCTCCAGTGTTTCATCAGTTTTTCATTTAAACCCGACTCCAGACAACAGTCAGGCTCACATCCACTCATGTCAGTGTGGATGTCAGTTGGAACCACCCCTACGAGGCAGAGCATCACCACGACAGATAAAACACCTCTTGGCATCTGGGATACCCATAAAAAGGAACGAAAGAAAAAAACAAAACAAAAAAAGCAGAACCAATTAAAAAGAAAGTGGACTGCAAGCAACACACATATTGTGATCCTGTTTCTCTTCATTATTGGTTGAATGCTGTCATTTCTCAAATTCTTCTGCCGTTTTTCGTGATTAACTTGTTCCACAGTTCCACATCAACCTGATAAGAACCAGGACCAACCCGAATTCAACCAGAACCACCCCAGAAGGGAACCAGAACCACCCGACCATAACTAGAACCACCTTAGACAGAACCGGAACCATCTCCAATACAACCACCACCACCCCAGAAGGAACCAGAATAACCCAAAAACGACAACCAGATCTACCCCGAATTCAACCAGAACCACCCTGAAATTAACCAGAACCATCCCAGAAAGGAACCAGAACCACCAGAACATAACCAGAACCAGCCTAAACAGAACTGGAACCATTTCCAATACAACCAGAACCACCCCAAATGCAACCTGAGACACGTCAGACAGATCCAGAACCACCCTGACTAAAATCAACCCGAACAAAACCAGATACAATTCACACATAACCAGAACCACCTCAGACAAAACCAGAACTACCATTCCTTCCTCCTCTTCGTCCTCCTTCTACTTGACTTAATTATCTTCTTTCCTTCTCTTCCTTTCCCCTTCATCCTCATCTTAATTTTTGTTTGGATGAATTTCAAGTTATTTAGCAATTGAAAAGGTTTTTCACCTTCTTCGTACATTCCAAAAATGTAACTAAAATCCACACTAATTCAGTTATCAATACTTCCTTTTATGGCTTTTAACCTCCTACGAAATGTAATATTACTGCTGGAGTTTTGGCTAAGTTCTGTAAATCATCCTCCTCTCTTCAAAACAGTTTCTTCCTTCAGCTGATATTCCTCTTTTAAGACCAACTTTTTTTCTTCAGCTCGTCTTCCTGGCATCATCTGATCTTCACTTCAGCTGATCTAACTCTTTAGATGTCTTCTTCCCCTCTTCAACTTGTCTTCCTGTATTAAGCCCATCTTCTTCTCTTGAACAAATATTCCTCCTAAATATTTCCTTTTGACTTTAACTCCTCTCATCTTCCATCATCTCAAGAGTTTTCAATGGTTTGAGCTACATTTTGCAATTTTCAACAGACTATAGCAATTTCTTTAATATTCAGCAGTTCAGCTGTTTATTCAACAAAGGTGAGCTCATCAGTGTTCAACCCCAGCGTTTTCTAGATAATTATTGGTTGAGTGCTGTAATAAATTCAACCTATTGTGATCCTGTTTCTCTTTATTATTATTATTGGGTGAACGCTGAGTCGGCATTCATTCTATTGAGATCCTTTCTCAAATTATTCCACTATTTTTTGCCAATAACTTGTTCCACAGTTTCTGAGCTATTGGACCCATTCAGACATCTATATGTTCAGCTTGTTCAGGTTGTTACTGCTAAGACATTTTGAGAGATTCCAGGATTTCCAAGGGCCATTGGAATATAATGGGGGAAATCTTAAAATCCTTGAAAAACTTCCACCTCTTGAAACTTTATTACTTCAGCATACTTTCAGCTAGAAACACCATTATATATTTTATTTAGATTTTTTTTTTCTTGTGTGAGTGTGTTCCCTTCACTAACCCTCATGACAGTCTAACCATATTTTATTGATCCCTGGAGAAAGAAAAGGAAGGAAAAAAAGAGGGGGGTGGGTCAGCTCACTGTGTGGACGTGACAGAGTAGGAAAAGGTGGGACATGACAAAGCAAGCAAGAAAGACGAGACAGTGATGGGTGGAGTCTGGTGTCTGTGTGATGGGTTGTAGTGTGTGAATTAGTGTAAAACCTTTTTAGAATAAAAGTAGACATAGGACAACCAGGTATTTACAAACAGAAGAGGACAGGGAAAAGGGGGAGGAGCTTTCTCTTTACAGTTGTTTAATTTTGGTGTGTGATGTGTGTGTGCTAAATGTATGTGTAGTTGTTTGGGATGCATGTCCAAAAACATCCGAGGTAGGTTAATTGATTATTCGAAATTGCCCGCAGGTGTGAGCATGCACGGTTGTTTGTCTTTGTATGTGGCCCTGGCGACCTGTCCAGGTGGACCCCTGCCTCTCGCCTGTAATGAGTCAGGATAGGCTCCGACAGACCCACGTCACCCTGGAAAACTGATGGACGCACATATACACAATATAGATAGAAGTATTTTTAACTGCTCGTACATACCTGAGTATACCAACATAAAGTTGTATACATGCACACATTAGTACAGATTCATATATATTGTGGGAAGAAAGAGAAGAAGAGAAAAGAGAGAAGATAAATAGATAAATAAATAAATAATATATATACATACACACACACCCTAACAGACAGTTACATACATTGACATATATACATATACACATACTTACTTACTTATACACATACCGTTCTCAATAAAAATCATCTAAGAGTACATAATCATCTTACTATGCATGAATGTAAATACATGTGTACATGTACATGCTTATACATACATACAAATATACATTGATACATCCATGTATACGTGTGATTAAATATATATATACACACATACAAAAAACATTTCATCCATCCATTATCTATACCCGCTTTATCCATTTCCGGGTCACGGGGGTCTGTCAGAGCCTATCCCGACGCATATCAGGCGAAAGGCAGGGGTCCACCTGGACAGGTCGCCAGTCTATCCAGGGCCACATAGAAGACAAACAACCAATCACACTCACATGCACACCTAGGGAGAATTTTAGAAAGATCAATTAACCTACACTGCATGTTTTTGGACTGTGGGAGGAAGCCGGAGTACCCGAAGGAAACCCACACAAGCACGGGGAGAACATGCAAACTCCACACAGAAAGACCCACCGGGCCGGGAATTGAACCGGGAACCTTCTTGCTGTGAGGCAACAGTGCTAACCACTAAGCCACCGTGCTGCCTAAAACATTTCATATAATATCATATTTCATATAATATTTCATATATATTTCATATATATGAAAACACATGCAGACCTGGCAGGTGGAAAGGCGGATTTTGCCTCAGCCTTCTCACCATGAAAATGAAGAGTCGAGCGACCAACCTCCGTTCCAGCAGTAGCTGAATCTTTATCCAATCAACCCTCCTGACCAAAATGAGCCTGAACCACACGTGAGTCTCATCCTAACCCTTTAGTCGGGCACATGACATCATCTCCAGACCCACCTGAGAGAGCCCCTGTACGATCTCACCATAGAGAGGAGTCATCCAACGAGGTAAGTGTACTTTGTGCACGATGTAATAATCAAAAACAAAACTACACACACTTACATACATACACACACACACTTACATACATACACACACACATACATACATACATACACACACACACATACATACATACAAATACATACACACACACATACATACATACACAAATACATACATACATACATACACAAATACATACATACATACATACACACACACATACACACACACATACATACATACATACACAAATACATACATACATACACAAATACATACATACACAAATACATACATACATACACACACACACACACACATACATACATACATACATACACAAATACATACATACACACACACACACACACACACATACATACATACATACACAAATACATACATACATACACAAATACATACAAATACATACATACATACATACATACATACAAATACATACATACATACATACATACATACATACAAATACATACATACATACATACACACACAATTACATACATACATACATACATACACAACAAATACATACATACACATACATACATACATACATACAGTTTTTTTTTTAATGTTTCTGCTCAAGGCAGAACTTTGTTTTGATTGATCAGCAATGGCATCGCTGAGTATTAAACGGTAACAGACGCCGTCTGTCAGTCGGACAGCGGCCCGCAGAGTCTCGTGTAGTTTTTGAAAAGCGGAGCGACACCTGAAAGCGAAGCAGCACCTGGCTGCAAATAGAAGATTCTGGACACAACAAAGCAGAGTGCCTTCACTTCAAAATGAAAATAACTTTACCGAATAAATGCACAAAATTTGGTATTTATAAAGCTTCTCATCAAAACTCTGCACATGAAAGGATTTTAAACACACAAATCATACATTTTTGTAAAGTTATGGTAAAATAAAAGCCTACAAAAAAGCTGAAATTAATAGCCGTTCAAGAGTCGAAGGAGCCGGCTCTTCTTTGGGAGCTGAGCCAAAAGAGCCTTCCCATCACTATGGTCCCGGTCCAGAAACCCTTTAGGCGGTCTGCGTCTGCGCCAGCCCTTCTGAGCCTCTCGAGTCTCCGTAGTCACATGTTCATTGGAGGAAGTGAGGCCACCACGCTGCTGTGTTGACCAGAGACCAGGTGAACGAGGGGAACCAGACCCGAGCGGACCGGGGAACCAGACCCGAGCTGACCGGAGAACCAGACCCGAGCGGACCGGAGAACCAGACCCGAGCAGTTCGAACCAGACCCGAGCTGACCGGAGAACCAGACCCGAGCGGACCGGAGAGCCAGACCCGAGCGGTTCGAACCAGACCCGAGAGGACCTGGGAACCAGACCCGAGCGGTTCGAACCAGACCCGAGCGGACCTGGGAACCAGACCCGAGCGGTTCGAACCAGACCCCAGCTGACCGGGGAGCCAAACCCAAGCGGACCTGGGAACCAGACCCGAGCGGTTCGAACTAGACCCGAGCGGACCTGGGAACCAGACCCGAGCGGACCGGAGAACCAGACCCGAGGTGACCAGGGACCCAGACTCGAGCGGTTCGAACCAGACCCCAGCTGACCGGGGAGCCAAACGCGAGCGAACCGGTAACTTACCTGTCTGTCAGCGCTGTGACGCCATGGCCGCGGCCGAGAGTGTCCCTGGCCAGTTTGATGACGCAGAAGAAAACATGTAAGCCCCGCCCCCCCGGGTCTAGCCCTGCTCCTTTACTGTTTCTGCTCATGTTTGGAACAATGTTACTGGTGTTTCAGCTTAATCCCTTCTTTTGGAAGTCTCCCAGAACCTTGATTCTCATTGGCGTTTTCTTTTGATATATTCACCTTCTATTCACACTTCTGCATTGATATGAGAAATAGAAGAAGAACAAAAAGAAGAAACGCATAAACTATTTTGTTTAGTTTTTTTTTTTTTTTTTTACATAGTTCTCGGGTACTGCGGTGCCTCATGGTTATTTCTCGGGTAATGCGGTGCCTCGTGGTTATTTCTCGGGTACTGCGGTGCCTCGTGGTTAGTTCTCGGGTACTGCGGCGCTTCGTGGTTAGTTCTCGGGTACTGCGGCGCCTCGTGGTTATTTCTCGGGTACTGCGGCGCTTCGTGGTTAGTTCTCGGGTACTGCGGCGCCTCCTGGTTAGTTATCGGGTACTGTGGCGCCTCGTGGTTAGTTCTCGGGTACTGCGGCGCTTCGTGGTTAGTTCTCGGGTACTGCGGCGCCTCGTGGTTAGTTCTCGGGTACTGCGGCGCCTCGTGGTTAGTTCTCGGGTACTGCGGCGCCTCGTGGTTAGTTCTCGGGTACTGCGGCGCCTCGTGGTTAGTTCTCGGGTACTGTGGCGCCTCGTGGTTAGTTCTCGGGTGGCTGCGGCGCCTCGTGGTTAGTTCTTGGGTGGCTGCGGTGAAGTGCTGTGACGTGTTCTAGCCATTTATCTGGTTACTCAACTCACCTTATGGCCGCGCAGTGGTTGTCTGAGAGTTGAGATCACACCTCACCTGCTCTGCTCGGTTTTCAGTCTCCAACGCTTCCTGTTTTTCTGCAGCAGCCCATTAGAAGCTCTGCTAACTCACATGAGTGACATGACGATGCATCCTGAATCCCAGCAGCAGCACAACAGTGGGGGAGAGGAAGAGGACGAAGAGGATGAAGAGGAGGAAGAGGATGAGTACGAGTGGGTGTGGACGTCAGATCTCACCAAAAGATACAACCACACCTCTCTTAGTTGTCAGGTTATTGATCACCGATGAAGCTGATTTGTGCTCAGACTGAGCTGTTTTTGTTACCATGGTTACAGTAGTCTCTGTTCGTCTGCTGCTGTTGTTAAGGATGCTTGTTTGTGTCTCCAGGCTAACAGACAGAACCCATCCAATAAGATGCTGTCGTCATCAACACCATCTGACAAGGTTCTGAGGAAATATGAGCACAAGATCAACCTGGGTAACTCGCACAATGCTGCTGACTAGGTTCAGGCCTGGACCCTGACTTCCTGAGGTTCCAGAGTCTAGATTAGTTCAGGTTCAGTCCCAAGGGAGCCGCCCCTCCTGATGCTGCTGTGCTCGGCTGCAGGGATGCTGTTAATGACCTTGGCGCCTGGTTTCTTTGGAGCATCAGGGGGAGGATTCGGCTCCTCTTGATCTGACGGTTGATCACAAGACATCTAAAGTTGATGTTGGTCACCTGTCTGTCTGACGCTCTGATACAGGACTCACCTAGGAAGGTTTTTCCAGACAGGTGTGTCCTCCTTTTCTGATCTTTGGCGCATGTTTGTTCTCGTTGCAGATAAACTAAACTATGCTGACTCCGTGATCAATAAGGTGACAGCCATGCAGAAGCGGCGAGAAGCAGAAACGTAAGCTGAACTCCTGCTGTTGTTGGCATCAAATACCATGTGACTAATGAGGCTGATGTTCTGATTGGCTGCTCTCCACAGGTACAGAGTGAGGGACAAATCAGATCGAGCCACAGTTGAGCAGGTGCGTCCCACCTGAGCACTTTCTTATATAGGAAAGGCCTGACAGGAAGTCCAGATCGGAATCAGAAATGTTCTGGTCAGTAATCAGCTGGGTTCCTCTACAGGTTTTAGATGTTCGAACTCGAATGATTCTGTTCAAGATGTTGAGTCGAGGGGCCATCAGCGAAATCAATGGCTGCGTCAGCACAGGCAAGGAGGTCAGCAGCCCAGACTGAAGAGCGCCTCCGCAGCTGTGACTCAGGTGAGCTGAACAGCACCTGATGCTTAGTAACAGACGTTCTCCTGGTGTCACAGGCCAATGTTTACTACGCCAGCACACTGGCGGGAGACAGCAGAGCCATCAAGATCTACAAGACCTCCATCCTGCTGTTTAAGGACAGAGACAAGTATGTCAGTGGAGAGTTCAGGTGAGTCGCCACAGAAGAAGAGCATAGGTGAACAGCGTTCACTCCTGTTACCTGGTCTCAGGTGTTTCACATGTTCACGCTGGTGCTGCAGGTTCCGTCATGGCTACTGTAGAGGAAACCCGAGGAAGATGGTGAGAACGTGGGCCGAGAAGGAGATGAGGAACCTCATCAGGTCAGAAGCTCTCACTAAACGGAGTCTCATCAGAACGTGTGATTTGTCAGGGAACCCAGGACAGAATGATTTTAAAGGGTGACCCCCTGGAACCTGGTGTGACAGCTAGAACCCAGTGGAACCTAATGAAACAGGAAGAACCCAGTACAACCTAATATGTTTAGTAGAACCTGATGTTCTACACCGAAGATTCAGTAGATTCTAACATTGAAAAGGTAGAAGCCAGTACAACAATATGAAATGTAAAATCTACAATGTGTTGTAAGATAAAATGGTAAAATATATAAAAATGATACGACAATGGTGCTAAAGTGTGCAATAAAATGTACAATATGACGTGATATAATGTACCTTTTATATAAAGGTAGAACCCAGTAGTCCTAAAAGCGTAGCTAGAACCTATAAGGACTGACAGACTCCAGTAGGAACCAGGTTTTTGTGTTCCAGGCTACAGACGGCAGGAATCCCAAGTCCAGAACCTCTTCTACTCAGAAGTCACGTTCTGCTGATGAGCTTCATTGGAAAGGACAACATGTAAGAAGCAGCTGCTGTTGATCAGTGATTGGTGATTGGTTAGGATAGTTGATGATGGTGGTCTGTGTGATTTGGATCAGGCCAGCTCCTTCGCTGAAGAACGCCTCGTTCTCAGAGTCCAAGGCCCGGGAACTCTACCTTCAAGTTGTCCAGAACATGAGAAAGATGTTCCAGGATGCTCGACTGGTCCACGCTGACCTCAGCGAGTTCAACATGCTGTAAGACCCATCTCTCAGTAAGCATCATTCCAGGTGTGTTGCAGTTCCTGAGTTCCTGAACCATCTGCAGGTATCACAACGGAGATGCCTACATCATCGATGTGTCACAGTCGGTTGAACATGACCACCCCCACGCTCTTGAGTTCCTCAGGAAGGACTGCAGCAACGTCAATGGTGATGCTTCTCCACTGAGCTCAGATCACACTGAGGTTCTGATCTGGTTCTGATCCCAGCTCTGTTTCCCCAGAGTTCTTTGTGAAGCACAGCGTTGCCATCATGACTGTCAGAGAGCTGTTTGACTTTGTCACCGACCCGTCCATCACCTCCCACAACATGGACCAGTACCTGGATAAGGTGTGACACCTGCAGCAAATTTAATCAGTCAACAAAAGGGAAGTGAATGTGATGGGTGTCTGTGGTTGGTCAAATAGGCAATGGCAATTGCGGCTGAGCGTACACAGGAGCAGCGGTCGGATCAGGACCGGGTGGATGAAGAGGTAATGTCGAAGCAGCCGGGGATGACCTTGTTTCTGACGCTGTCTGTCTGACATCTAACTTCGGCGCCACTCTCCACAGGTGTTTAAGAAGGCCTACATCCCCCGAACGCTGACGGAGGTGAGTTACTACGAGAGACACGTGGACGCAATGAGGGCAAAGGAGGATGAGGCGGCCATCAGTGGGCACACCGAAAATGTAAGAAACCAGAACAGCTCTCCATGTAGCACTGATGAGGGTGCAGGCAGTGACCCAGATGTTCTGTTTGGTTCAGATTCTGTACCAGACGCTGACCGGGCTGAAGAAGGACCTCTCTGGAGTGCAGAAGGTATGCTCCTGTCAACGGGTTGAACGTTGTGACAGACAGAACCCTGTTTGAACCCAAAACCCAACAACCTGCACGACAAGCCAGCTCATTCAATACTCCCAATTTACCTTCAGGTTCCTGCCCTGCTGGAGGATGACTGCTCCTCCTCAGAGGAGGGTGAGGAAGAGGAGGAGCTGGGCATTGAGGATGAAGAGGAGGATAAGCAGGAGGAAGCCCCGATGGACAAGAAGGTGGTGATTCGGTGAAGCAGAGACTGAAGATGTCATGCAGAGTCCTGGTTCTTTTAAACAAAAACATCTGCGTTTGTCATTTCAGGAGAAAAAGAAAATGGTGAAGGAGGCTCAGAGGGAGAAGAGAAAGTCCAAAGTACCAAAAAGTGTTAAAAAAAGGAAGGAGAAATTGGCCAAGATGAAGAAGGGCAGATGACTTCCTGCATGTCCTGTAGTTTTCTATGGAAACAGCCAGTCAGCCACCAGGGTGGGGTGCTGTGGTGAAGCAGAGCTCACAGCTGAGTTAGGGTTCAGAACCTGCTACGTCACCGCGGTAACAAGAGCTCTGGAAAAGCTGATCTTCACTCTCAGCTTCTCTTAGCCACGTGATAAAGCTTGAACATGTTTCCGAGTGGAATCTCCATGTGATCCAGAATAAACATCAGATTTTCATCTGGATTGACATGAGTCGGTGGTTCTTTCACGGTCCCTGATGTGTGGAGAAGTGTTGATGCTGTAACCTTGAACCTTGATAAATAAGTGCACTCTCACTTATTTGTTCCAGCTTTTTGCCAATTTTTAGAAGAATAACCAGGTTTGGGTGGAGTCGGTTCCTACCAACAGGGGCGCCATGCAGAGATGAAAACGAGGCTTAAAACGCCTCTGCAGTGTGTCCAGTCCTGGTCTGTAGTTATGCACCGTCTCTTTGCTGATGATTTCTCTGCCCCGGGTGGGACCCGGTGACCTTTACACAGATGAAGGATAAAAATGTTATTCTTTTCCATATATATCCTGCTGATCGTTCGTAGTTCTGGTCCAACTGGACCAGTGTGTTGGAAGGCCGTACCAAGCCTGCGACAACAGAACTCCTTGGATCATTTTGGTTTGTGAATACAAAAACCACAATGAGGTGGTGATCCATAGCAGGAAGGTGGAGCCTAGTAGAACTTATTATGACAGGTAAAATGTAGGTAGAAATATGACTAAATACAACTGACGGGAGGGCAGAACGTAGCAGAACCTGGTAGAACCTAATGTGACTGGTTAAACCCAGTAGAACAATATATGACGGGTTGAATCCAGTAGACATAATGTGATGGGAGGAACACGATGAGACCGCGGCAACTTCAACGCTCGTGGAATCTGAAGGGACCAGTGGAACCCTGTGGATTTTAAAATGTAGAATCATCCGGTCGGACCGACACACCACAAGTAAAGTATTCCGGTCTGATTGCTAACCAACAGGAAATTGTTGGCACTCTGCTGTGCTCAGCAACCTGTTGTTCAGAGGCCGAGGTCGCCAGCTTGGTTGACTTTAGGCTGACCAGAACGTCCAGCGGTGGGACAAAACAACTGCAGGTCACAGTAGAGCTAGTCCTGGTTCCAGAGCTAGTCCTGGTTCCAGGTCCTGTAGTCCTGGTTTCAGATCTAGTCCTGGTTTCAGGTCAAGTAGTCCTGGTTTCAGTTTTAGTCGTAGTTTCAGTTCTAGTCGTGGTTTCAGATCTAGTCCTGGTTCCAGGTCCTGTAGTTGTGGCTTCAGGTCCTGTAGTCCTGGTTTCAGTTCTAGTCCTGGTTCCAGGTCCTGTAGTCCTGGTTTCAGGTCTAGTCGTAGTTTCAGTTCTAGTCGTGGTTTCAGGTCCTGTAGTCCTGGTTTCAGATTCTGTAGTCCTGGTTCCAGGTCCTGTAGTCGGGGTTTCAGGTTCTGTAGTCCTGGTTACAGGTCCTGTAGTCCTGGTTACAGGTCCTGTAGTCCTGGTTTCAGGTCCAGTACTCCTGGTTCCAGGTCCAGTAGTCCTGGTTCCAGGTCCTGTAGTCCTGGTTCCAGGTCCAGTAGTCCTGGTTCCAGGTCCTGTAGTCCTGGTTTCAGTTCCAGTCATGGTTACAGTTCTCCTAGTATAGTTTCAGGTCCTGTAGTCCTGGTTCCAGGTCCAGTAGTCCTGGTTCTAGGTCCTGTAGTCCTGGTTCCAGGTCCTGTAGTCCTGGTTTCAGGTCCAGTAGTCCTGGTTCTAGGTCCTGTAGTCCTGGTTCCAGGTCCTGTAGTCCTGGTTTCAGTTCCAGTCATGGTTTCAGTTCTCCTAGTATAGTTTCAGGTCCAGTAGTCCTGGTTCTAGGTCCTGTAGTCCTGGTTTCAGGTCCTGTAGTCCTGGTTCCAGGTCCTGTAGTCCTGGTTTCAGGTCTAGTAATCCTGGTTCCAGGTCCTGTAGTCCTGGTTTCAGTTCTAGTCGTGGTTTCAGTTCTCCTAGTCTAGTTTCAGGTCCAGTAGTCCTGGTTTCAGTTCTCCCAAGTCCTGGTTTTAGTTCTACGAGTCCTGGACTTTGCTGATCCTGGTTTCACTTCAACTAGTCGTTGTTTCAGGATCAAATATCCAAAACATATTACATCATATGTCGAACTGTTCTGCAATTATCTAAATGTCACGAACTATTATCCCTGCATCAGTGAGAGGATGATGACTGTGGTTGGGTGGAGCCGATCCGTTTTGACCATTAAGGAATTAATTACTTTCACTAAAATCAACTTATTTTTCATTGTTATTCCGTCTAACATGTGGAAAAGATTTTGTTTAAAATGATTCCTGCACAGACACCACTTAATGAAGAAAACCATTTGTGAAGAAAACATTTCATAAGAACATGTAAGTAAATGTTTGTTTTGGCATAACCTTTCAACTTGTTTTACCTGCACCTTCTGTAGTCCACTACAGAAGCTGCAGGACTGGATCCACACCCTAGTTGGGAATAAAGAAGCTGCAGGTCTGGATCCAGACCCTAGTGGTGATTGCAGAAGCTGCAGGACTGAATCCAGACCCTAATTGGGATTACAGAACCTGTAGGTCCAGATCCAGACCCTAGTGGTGATTACAGAAGCTGCAGGTCTGGATCCAGACCCAAGTGGTAATTACAGAAGTTGCAGGTCTGGATCCAGACCATAGTGGTGATTCCAGAAGCTGCAGGACTGGATCCAGACCCTAATTGGGATTACAGTAGCTGTAGGTCCAGATCCAGACCCTAGTGATGACTACAGAAACTGCAGGACTGGATCCAGACTCTAGTGGGGATTACAGAAGCTGCAGATCGGGATCCAGACCCTAGTGGGGATTACAGAAGCTGAAGATCTGGATCCACACCCTAGTGGAGATTACAGAAGCTGCAGATCGGGATCCACACCCTAGTGGTGATTACAGAAGCTGCAGATCGGGATCCAGACCCTAGTGGTGATTACAGAAGCTGCAGATCTGGATCCAGACCCTAATGGGGATTACAGTAACTGCAGGTCTGGATACAGGCCCTAGTGGAGATAACAGACGCTGCAGGTCTGGATCCAGATCTTAGTTGGGATTACAAAAGCTTCAAGTCTGGATCCAGACCCTAGTGGAGATTACAGAAGCTGGATCCAGACGCTAGTGGAGATTACAGAAGCTGCAGGTCTGGATCAAGACCCTAATGGAGATTACAGAAGGTGCAAGTCTGGATTCAGACCCTAGTGGGGACTACAGGAGGTGCAGGTCCGGATCAAGACCCTAGTGGTGATTACAGAAGCTGCAGATCTGGATCCACACCCTAGTGGGGAATAAAGAAGCTGCAGGTCTGGATCCAGACCCTAGTGGTGATTACAGAACCTGCAGGTCCGGATCTAAACCCTAATGGGGATTACAGAAGGTGCAAGTCTGGATTCAGATCCTAGTGGTGATTACAGAAGTTGCAGGTCTGGATCCAGACCCTATTGGGGATTACAGAAGGTGCAAGTCTGGATTCAGACCCCAGTGGGGACCACAGTAGGTGCAGATCCGGATCCAGATTCTAGTGGTGAATACAGAAGTTGCAGGTCTGGATCCAGACCCTAATGGGGATTAAAGAAATTGCAGGTCCAGATCCAGACCCTAGTGGGGACTACAGAAGCTGCAGGTCTGGATCCAGACCCTAGTTGGCATTACAGAAGCTGCAAGTCTGGATCGTGACCCTAGTTGGGAATACAGAAGCTGCAGGTCTGGATCCAGACCCCAATGGGGATTACAGAAGGTGCAAGTCTGGATTCAGAACCTAGTGGGCACTACAGTAGGTGCAGATCCGGATACAGACCCTAATGGGGATTACAGAAGTTGCAGGTCCAGATCCAAATCGTAGTAGGGACTTCAGTAGGTGCAGATCCGGATCCAGATCCTAGTGGTTATTACAGAATGTGCAGGTCTGGATTCAGACCCCAGTGGGGACTACAGTAGGTGCAGATCCGGATCCAGATTCTAGTGGTGATTACAGAAGTTGCAGGTCCGGATCCAGACCCTAATAGGGATTACAGAAGCTGCAGGTCTGTATCCAGACCCTAATGGGGATTACAGAAGCTTCACGTCCGGATCCAGACCCTAATGGGGAATACAGAAGGTGCATGTCTGGATCCAGACCCTAGTTGGCATTACAAAATCTGGAGGTCTGGATCCAGACCCTACTTGACATTACAGAACCTGCAGGTCTGGATCCAGACCATAGTTGGGAATACAGAAGCTGCAGGTCTGGATCCAGACCCTTAGTTGGCATTACAGAAGCTGCAAGTGTGGATCCAGACCCTAGTTTGGATTACAGAAACTGCATATCTGGATCCAGATCATAGTGGGGTTTACAGAAGCTGCATATCTGCATCCAGACCCTAGTGAAGATTACAGCAGCTACAGGTCTGGTTTCACACCCTAATTGGGTTTACAGAAACTGCAGGACTGGATCCAGACCCTAGTGGTGATTACAGAAGCTGCAGGTTTGGATCCAGACCCTATTGGTGAATACAGAAGCAGCAGATCTGGATCCAGACCCTAGTGGTGATTTACTGAAGCTGCAGATCGGGATGCAGACCCTAGTGGGTATTACAGAAGCTGCAGATCTGGATCCAGACCCTAGTGGTGATTACAAATGCTGCAGGTTTGGATCCAGACCCTAGTGCTGATTTCAGAAGCAGCAGATCTGGATCCAGACCCAAGTGGTGATTACAGAAGCTGAATATCGGGATCCAGGCCCTAGTTGGGATTACAGAAGTTGAAGATCTGGATTAACACCCTAGTGGTGATTACAGAAGCTGCCGATATGGATCCAGACCCTAGTGGTAATTACAGTAGCTGCAGATCGTGATCCAGGCCCTAGTGGAGATAAACGACGCTGCAGGTCTGGATCCAGATCTTAGTTGGGATTTAAAAAGCTGCAGGTCTGGATGTAGACCCTAGTTGGCAATACAGAAGATGCAGGTCTGGATCCAGACCCTAATGGGGATTACAGAAGTTGCAGGTCCAGATCCAGACCCTAGTGGGGACTACAGAAGCTGCAGGTCTGGATCCAGACTTTAGTTGGCATTAAAGAAGCTGAACGTCTGGTTCCAGACCCTAGTGGTGATTACAGAAGCTGCAGGTCTGGATCCAGACCCTAGTTGGGAATACAGAACCTGCAGGTCTGGATCCGGACCTTAGTGGTGATTACAAAAGCTGCAGGTCTGCATCCAGACCCTAGTTGGCATTACAGAACCTGCAGGTTCGGATCTAAACCCTAATGGGGATTACAGAAGGTGCAAGTCTGGATTCAAATCCTAGTGGTGATTACAGAAGTTGCAGGTCCGGATCCAGACCCTATTGGGGATTACAGAAGGTGCAAGTCTGGATTCAGACCCCAGTGGGGACCACAGTAGGTGCAGATCCGGATCCAGATTCTAGTGGTGAATACAGAAGTTGCAGGTCCGGATCCAGACCCTAATGGGGATTAAAGAAATTGCAGGTCCAGATCCAGACCCTAGTGGGGACTACAGAAGCTGCAGGTCTGGATCCAGACCCTAGTTGGCATTACAGAAGCTGCAAGTCTGGATCGTGACCCTAGTTGGGAATACAGAAGCTGCAGGTCTGGATCCAGACCCCAATGGGGATTACAGAAGGTGCAAGTCTGGATTCAGAACCTAGTGGGCACTACAGTAGGTGCAGATCCGGATACAGACCCTAATGGGGATTACAGAAGTTGCAGGTCCAGATCCAAATCGTAGTAGGGACTTCAGTAGGTGCAGATCCGGATCCAGATCCTAGTGGTGATTACAGAATGTGCAGGTCTGGATTCAGACCCCAGTGGGGACTACAGTAGGTGCAGATCCGGATCCAGATTCTAGTGGTGATTACAGAAGTTGCAGGTCCGAATCCAGACCCTAATAGGAATTACAGAAGCTGCAGGTCTGTATCCAGACCCTAATGGGGATTACAGAAGCTGCAGGTCTGGATCCAGACCCTAGTTGGGAATACAGAAGCTGCAAGTCTGGATCCGGACCTTTGTGGTGAGTACAAAAGCTTCAGGTCCGGATCCAGACCCTAATGGGGAATACAGAAGGTGCATGTCTGGATCCAGACCCTCGTTGGCATTACAAGATCTGGAGGTCTGGATCCAGACCCTACTTGACATTACAGAACCTGCAGGTCTGGATCCAGACCATAGTTGGGAATACAGAAGCTGCAGGTCTGGATCCAGACCCTAGTTTGGATTACAGAAACTGCATATCTGGATCCAGATCATAGTGGGGTTTACAGAAGCTGCATATCTGCATCCAGACCCTAGTGGAGATTACAGCAGCTACAGGTCTGGTTTCACACCCTAATTGGGTTTACAGAAACTGCAGGACTGGATCCAGACCCTAGTGGTGATTACAGAAGCTGCAGGTTTGGATCCAGACCCTATTGGTGAATACAGAAGCAGCAGATCTGGATCCAGACCCTAGTGGTGATTTACTGAAGCTGCAGATCGGGATGCAGACCCTAGTGGGTATTACAGAAGCTGCAGATCTGGATCCAGACCCTAGTGGTGATTACAAATGCTGCAGGTTTGGATCCAGACCCTAGTGCTGATTTCAGAAGCAGCAGATCTGGATCCAGACCCAAGTGGTGATTACAGAAGCTGAATATCGGGATCCAGGCCCTAGTTGGGATTACAGAAGTTGAAGATCTGGATTAACACCCTAGTGGTGATTACAGAAGCTGCCGATATGGATCCAGACCCTAGTGGTAATTACAGTAGCTGCAGATCGTGATCCAGGCCCTAGTGGAGATAAACGACGCTGCAGGTCTGGATCCAGATCTTAGTTGGGATTTAAAAAGCTGCAGGTCTGGATGTAGACCCTAGTTGGCAATACAGAAGATGCAGGTCTGGATCCAGACCCTAATGGGGATTACAGAAGTTGCAGGTCCAGATCCAGACCCTAGTGGGGACTACAGAAGCTGCAGGTCTGGATCCAGACTTTAGTTGGCATTAAAGAAGCTGCACGTCTGGTTCCAGACCCCAGTGGTGATTACAGAAGCTGCAGGTCTGGATCCAGACCCTAGTTGGGAATACAGAAGCTGCAGGTCTGGATCCGGACCTTAGTGGTGATTACAAAAGCTTCAGGTCCGGATCCAGACCCTAGTGGGGATTACAGAAGGTGCATGTCTGGATCCAGACCCTTGTTCTCATTACATATGCTGCAAGTGTGGATCCAGACCCTAATGGGAATATAGAAGATGCAGGTCTGGATCCAGACCCTAGTGGTGATTACAGAAGCTGCAGGTCGGGATTTAGACCCTAATGGGGATTACAGAAGGTGCAAGTCCGGATCCAGACCCTAATGGGGTTTACAGAAGGTGCAAGTCTTGATCCAGACCCTAGTGGAGATTACAGAAACTGCAGATCTGTATCCAGACCCTAGTGGGGATTACAGAAGCTGCAGGTCTTGATCCAGACCATAGTTGGGAATACAGAAGCGGCAGGTCTGGATTCAGACACTAATGGGGATTACAGAAGGTGCAAGTCTGGATTCAGACCCTAGTGGGGACTACAGAAGGTGCAGATCTGGATCCAGATCGTAGTGGTGATTACAGAAGTTTCAGGTCCGGATACAGACCCTAGTGGGGATTAAAGAAGCTGCAGGTCTGGATCTAGACCCTAGTTGGCATTACAGAACCTGCAGGTCTGGATCCAGACCACAGTTGGGAATACAGAAGCTGCAGGTCTGGATCCAGACCCTAGTTGGCATTACAGAAGCTGCAAGTGTGTATCCAGACCCAAGTTGGAAATACAGAAGCTGCAGGTCTGGATCTAGACCCTAGTGGTGATTACAGAAGCTGCAGATCTGGATCCAGATCGTAGTGGTGATTACAGAAGCTGCAGGTCTGGATCCAGACCCTTGTGGTGATTACAGAAGCTGCAGGTCTGGATCCAGACACTAGTGGGGAATCCAGAAGCTGCAGGTCTGGATGCAGACCGTAGTGATGATTACAGAAGCAGCAGATCTGGATCCAGACCCTAGTGGTGAGAACAGAAGCTGCAGATCTGGATCCACACCCTAGTGGTTAATACAGAAGCTTGATGATCTGGATCCACACCCTAGTGGAGATTACATAAGCTGAAGATCTAGGTCCTCACCCTAATGGAGATTTACAGAAGCTGCAGGTTTGGGTCCAAACGCTAGTGGAGATTTACAGAAGCTGCAGGTTTGGATCCAGACCCTAGTTGGCATTACAGAACCTGCAGGTCTGGATCCAGACCATAGTTGGGAATACAGAAGCGGCAGGTCTGGATCCAGACCCTAATGGGGATTACAGAAGGTGCAAGTCTGGATTCATACCCTAGTGGGGACTACAGAAGGTGCAGATCTGGATCCAGATCGTAGTGGTGATTACAGAAATTTCAGGTCCGGATACAGACCCTAGTGGGGATTACAGAAGCTGCAGGTCTGGATCTAGACCCTAGTTGGCATTACAGAACCTGCAGGTCTGGATCCAGACCACAGTTGGGAATACAGAAGCTGCAGGTCTGGATCCAGACCCTAGTTGGCATTACAGAAGCTGCAAGCGTGACTCCAGACCCCAGTTGGGAATACAGAAGCTGCAAGTCTGGATCCACACCCTAGTGGTGATTAAAGAAGCTGCAGGTCTGGATCCAGACACTAGTGGGGAATCCAGAAATTTCATGTCTGGATCCAGACCCTGGTGGTGATTACAGAAGCTTCAGGTCCGGATCCAGACCCTAGGTGGGATGACAGAAGCTGCATATCTGGATCCAGATCATAGTAGGGCTCACAGAAGCTGCATCTCTGCATTCAAACCCTTGTGGGAATTACCGAAGCTAAAGCCAAGAATCCAGGCCATAGTGGAGATTCCACAAGCTATGGTCTGGTTTCAGACCCTAGATGGGATTACAGAAGCTGCAGGTTTGGATCCAGACCCTGGTGGTGATTACAGAAGCAGCAGAGTTTGATCAAGACCCTAGTGGTGATTTACAGAAGCTGCAGATCAGGATCCAGACCTTAGTGGTGATTACAAAAGCTGCAGGTCCGGATCTAGACCCTAATGGGGATTACAGAAGGTGCAAGTCTGGATTCAGACCCTAGTGGGGACTACAGAAGGTGCAGATCTGGATCCAGATCGTAGTGGTGATTACAGAAGTTGCAGGTCTGGATCCAGAACCCTAGTGGGGATTACAGAAGCTGCAGTTCTGGATCCAGACCCTAATGGGGATTGCAGAAGGTGCAAGTCTGGATTCAGACCCTAATGGGGTTTACAGAAGGTGCAAGTCCTGATCCAGACCCTAGTGGAGATTACAGAAGTTGCAGGTCCGGATCCACACCCTAGTAGGGAATACAGAAGTTGCAGGTCCAGATCCAGATCCTAGTGGTGATTACAACAGGTGCAGTTCCGGATCTAGACCCTAATGGGGATTACAGAAGTTGCAGGTCCAGATCCAGACCCTAGTCGGGACTTCAGTAGGTGCAGATCCGGATCCAGATCCTAGTGGTGATTACAGAAGTTGCAGGTCCGGATCCCGACCCTACTGGGAATTACAGAATGTGCAATTCTGGATTCAGACCCCAGTGGGGACTACAGTTGGTGCAGATCCGGATCCAGATTCTAGTGGTGATTACAGAAGTTGCAGGTCCGGATCCAGACCCTAATGGGGATTACAGAAGTTGCAGGTCCAGATCCAGACCCTAGTGGGGACTACAGAAGCTGCAGGTCTGGATCCAGACTTTAGTTGGCATTACAGAAGCTGCAAGTCTGGTTTCAGACCCTAGTGGTCATTACAGAAGCTGCAGGTCTGGATCCAGACCCTAGTTGGGAATACAGAAGCTGCAGGTCTGGATCCAGACCTTAGTGGTGATTACAGAAGCTGCAGGTCTAGATCCAGACCCTAGTTGGCATTACAGAACCTGTAGGTCTGGATCCAGACCATAGTTGGGAATACAGAAGCTGCAGGTCTGGATCCAGACCCTAGTTGGCATTACAGAAACTGCAAGTGTGGATCCAGACCCTAGTTGGCATTACAGAAGCTGAAAGTGTGTATCCAGACCCTAGTTGGAAATACAGAAGCTGCAGGTCTGGATCTAGACCCTAGTGGTGATTAAAGAAGCTGCAGGTCTGGATCCAGACACTAGTGGGGAATCCAGAAGCTGCAGGTCTGGATGCAAACCCTTGTGGTGATTACAGAAGCTTCAGGTCCGGATCCAGACCCTAATGGGGATTACAGAAGGTGCAAATCTGTATTCAGACCCTAGTTGGGACTACAGAAGGTTCAGGTCCGCATCCAGACCGTAGTGGTGATTACAGAAGCTGCAGGTCTAGATCCAGACAGTAGTTGGCATTACATAAGCTGCAAGCGTGGATCCAGACCCCAGTTGGGAATACAGAAGCTGCAAGTCTGGATCCACACCCTAGTGGTGATTAAAGAAGCTGCAGGTCTGGATCCAGACACTAGTGGGGAATCCAGAAGCTGCAGGTCTGGATCCAGACCATAGTTGGGAATACAGAAGCTGCAGGTCTGGATGCAGACCCTTGTGGTGATTACAGAAGCTTCAGGTCCGGATCCAGACCCTAGGTGGGATGACAGAAGCTGTATATCTGGATCCAGATCATAGTGGGGATTACAGTAGCTGCATCTCTAAATTAAGCCCCTTGTGGGAATTACCGAAGCTAAAGCCAAGAATCTAGGCCATAGTGGAGATTCCAGAAGCTACGGTCTGGTTTAGGACCCTAGATGGGATTCCAGAAGCTGCAGGTTTGGATCCAGACCCTGGTGGTGATTACAGAAGCAGCAGATGTGGATCAAGACCCTAGTGGTGATTACAAAAGCTGCAGGTCCGGATCTAGAGCCTAATGGGGATTACAGAAGGTGCAAGTCTGGATTCAGACCCTAGTGGTGATTACAGAAGTTGCAGGTCCAGATCCAGACCCTAGTGGGGATTACAGAAGCTGCAGTTCTGGATCCAGACCCTAGTTGGCATTACACAACCTGCAGGTCTGGATCCAGACCACAGTTGGGAATACAGAAGCTGCAGGTCTGGATCCAGACCCTAGTTGGCATTACCGAAGCTACAAGCGTGGATCCAGACCCCAGTTGGGAAAACAGAAGCTGCAAGTCTGGATCCACACCCTAGTGGTGATTAAAGAAGCTGCAGGTCTGGATCCAGACACTAGTGGGGAATCCAGAAGCTGCAGGTCTGGATCCAGACCCTTGTGGTGATTACAGAAGCTTCAGGTCCGGATCCAGACCCTAGGTGGGATGGCAGAAGCTGCATATCTGGATCCAGATCATAGTGGGGATTAAAGAAGCTTCAGGTCCGGATCCAGACCCTAATGGGGATTACAGAAGTTTCAAATCTGTTTTCAGACCCTAGTCGGGACTACAGAAGGTTCAGGTCCGCATCCAGACCGTAGTGGTGATTACAGAAGCTGCAGGTCTGGATCCAGACCGTAGTTGGCATTACAAACCCTGCAGGTCTGGATCCAGACCCTAGTTGGCATTACAGAAGCTGAAAGTGTGTATCCAGACCCTAGTTGGAAATACAGAAGCTGCAAGTCTGGATCTAGACCCTAGTGGTGATTACAGAAGCTGCAGATCTGGATCCAGATCGTAGTGGTGATTACAGAAGTTGCAGGTCCGGATCCAGACCCCAGTGGGGATTACAGAAGCTGCAGGTCTGGATCCAGACACTAGTGGGGAATCCAGAAGCTGCAGGTCTGGATGCAGACCCTTGTGGTGATTACAGAAGCTTCAGGTCCGGATCCAGACCCTAGGTGGGATGACAGAAGCTGCATATCTGGATCCAGATCATAGTGGGGATTACAGAAGCTGCATCTCTGCATTCAGACCCTTGTGGGAATTACCGAAGCTATAGCCAAGAAGCCAGGCCATAGTGGAGATTCCAGAAGCTACGGTCTGGTTTCAGACCCTAGATGGGATTACAGAAGCTGGAGGTTTGGATCCAGACCCTGGTGGTGATTACAGAAGCAGCAGATGTGGATCAAGACCCTAATGGTGATTTACAGAAGCTGCAGATCAGGATCCAGACCTTTGTGGTGATTACAAAAGCTGCAGGTGCGGATCTAGACCCTAATGGGGATTACAGAAGGTGCAAGTCTGGATTCAGAACCTAGTGGGGACTACATAAGGTGCAGATCTGGATCCAGATCGTAGTGGTGATTACAGAAGTTGCAGGTCCGGATCCAGACCCTAGTGGGGATTACAGAAGCTGCAGTTCTGGATCCAGACCCTAGTTGGCATTACAGAACCTGCAGGTCTGGATCCAGACCCCAGTTGGGAATACAGAAGCTGCAAGTCTGGATCCACACCCTAGTGGTGATTAAAGAAGCTGCAGGTCTGGATCCAGACACTAGTGGGGAATCCAGAAGCTGCAGGTCTGGATCCAGACCATAGTTGGGAATACAGAAGCTGCAGGTCTGGATCTAGACCCTAGTTGGCATTACAGAAACTGCAAGTGTGGATCCAGAACCTAGTTGGCAATACAGAAGCTGCATATCTGGATCCAGATCATAGTGGGGATTACAGAAGCTGCATCTCTGCATTCAGACCCTTGTGGGAATTACCGAAGCTATAGCCAAGAATCCAGGCCATAGTGGAGATTCCAGAAGCTACGGTCTGGTTTCAGACCCTAGATGGGATTACAGAAGCTGCAGGTTTGGATCCAGACCCTGGTGGTGATTACAGAAGCAGCAGATGTGGATCAAGACCCTAGTGGTGATTTACAGAAGCTGCAGATCAGGATCCAGACCTTAGTGGTGATTACAAAAGCTGCAGGTCCGGATCTAGACCCTAATGGGGATTGCAGAAGGTGCAAGTCTGTATTCAGACCCTAATGGGGTTTACAGAAGGTGCAAGTCCTGATCCAGACCCTAGTGGAGATTACAGAAGTTGCAGGTCCGGATCCACACCCTAGTAGGGAATACAGAAGTTGCAGGTCCAGATCCAGATCCTAGTGGTGATTACAGCAGGTGCAGTTCCGGATCTAGACCCTAATGGGGATTACGGAAGTTGCAGGTCCAGATCCAGACCCTAGTCGGGACTTCAGTAGGTGCAGATCCGGATCCAGATCCTAGTGGTGATTACAGAAGTTGCAGGTCCGGATCCCGACCCTACTGGGAATTACAGAATGTCCAATTCTGGATTCAGACCCCAGTGGGGACTAAAGTAGGTGCAGATCCGGATCCAGATTCTAGTGGTGATTACAGAAGTTGCAGGTCCGGATCCAGACCCTAATGGGGATTACAGAAGTTGCAGGTCCAGATCCAGACCCTAGTGGGGACTACAGAAGCTGCAGGTCTGGATCCAGACTTTAGTTGGCATTACAGAAGCTGCAAGTCTGGTTTCAGACCCTAGTGGTGATAACAGAAGCTGCAGGTGTGTATCCAGACCCTAGTTGGGAATACAGAAGCTGCAGGTCTGGATCCAGACCTTAGTGGTGATTACATAAGCTGCAGGTCTAGATCCAGACCCTAGTTGGCATTACAGAACCTGCATGTCTGGATCCAGACCATAGTTGGGAATACAGAAGCTGCAGGTCTGGATCCAGACCCTAGTTGGCATTACAGAAAACTGCAAGTGTGGATCCAGAACCTAGTTGGCAATACAGAAGCTGCATATCTGTATCCAGATCATAGTGGGAATTACAAAAGCTGCATATCTTCATCCAGACCCTACTGGAGATTACAGCAGCTACAGGTCCGGTTTCAAACCCTAGTGGTGATTACAGAAGCAGCAGATCTTGATCCAGACCCTAGTGGTGATTTACCGAAGCTGCAGATCGGGATCCAGACCCTAGTGGGGATTACCAAAGCTGCAGATCGGGATCCAGACCCTAGTGGGTATTACAAAAGCTGCAGATCTGGATCCAGACACTAGTGCGGATTACAGAAGCTGCAGGTTTGGATCCAGACCGTAGTGATGATTACAGAAGCAGCAGATCTGGATCCAGACCCTAGTGGTGAGAACAGAAGCTGCAGATCTGGATCCACACCCTAGTGGTTAATACAGAAGCTTGATGATCTGGATCCACACCCTAGTGGAGATTTCAGAAGCTGAAGATCTAGGTCCTCACCCTAATGGAGATTTACAGAAGCTGCAGGTTTGGGTCCAAACGCTAGTGGAGATTTAAAGAAGCTGCAGGTTTGGATCCAGACCCTAGTTGGCATTACAGAACCTGCAGGTCTGGATCCAGACCATAGTTGGGAATACAGAAGCGGCAGGTCTGGATCCAGACCCTAGTTGGCATTACAGAAGCTGCAAGTGTGGATCCAGACCCTAGTGGTGTTTACAGAAGCTGCAGATCTGGATACAGACCCTAGTGGAGATTACCGATGCTGGATCCAAACCCTAGTGGAGATTACTGAAGCTGCCTTTCTGGATCCAGACCCTAGTGGAGATTACTGAAGCTGCCTTTCTGGATCCAGACCCTAGTTGGCATTACAGAAAACTGCAAGTGTGGATCCAGAACCTAGTTGGCAATACAGAAGCTGCATATCTGTATCCAGATCATAGTGGGAATTACAAAAGCTGCATATCTTCATCCAGACCCTACTGGAGATTACAGCAGCTACAGGTCCGGTTTCAAACCCTAGTGGTGATTACAGAAGCAGCAGATCTTGATCCAGACCCTAGTGGTGATTTACCGAAGCTGCAGATCGGGATCCAGACCCTAGTGGGGATTACCAAAGCTGCAGATCGGGATCCAGACCCTAGTGGGTATTACAAAAGCTGCAGATCTGGATCCAGACACTAGTGCGGATTACAGAAGCTGCAGGTTTGGATCCAGACTGTAGTGATGATTACAGAAGCAGCAGATCTGGATCCAGACCCTAGTGGTGAGAACAGAAGCTGCAGATCTGGATCCACACCCTAGTGGTTAATACAGAAGCTTGATGATCTGGATCCACACCCTAGTGGAGATTACAGAAGCTGAAGATCTAGGTCCTCACCCTAATGGAGATTTACAGAAGCTGCAGGTTTGGGTCCAAACGCTAGTGGAGATTTAAAGAAGCTGCAGGTTTGGATCCAGACCCTAGTTGGCATTACAGAACCTGCAGGTCTGGATCCAGACCATAGTTGGGAATACAGAAGCGGCAGGTCTGGATCCAGACCCTAGTTGGCATTACAGAAGCTGCAAGTGTGGATCCAGACCCTAGTGGTGTTTACAGAAGCTGCAGATCTGGATACAGACCCTAGTGGAGATTACCGATGCTGGATCCAAACCCTAGTGGAGATTACTGAAGCTGCCTTTCTGGATCCAGACCCTAGTGGAGATTACTGAAGCTGCCTTTCTGGATCCAGACCCTAGTTCTCATTACAGATGCTGCAAGTGTGGATCCAGACCCTAATGGGAATATAGAAGATGCAGGTCTGGATCCAGACCCTAGTGGTGATTACAGAAGCTGCAGGTTGGGATTTAGACCCTAATGGGGATTACAGAAGGTGCAAGTCCGGATCCAGACCCTAATGGGGTTTACAGATTACAGAAGCTGCATCTCTGCATCCAGACCCTACTGGGAATTACAGAAGCTAAAGCTAGGAATCCAGGCCATTGTGAAGATTACAGAAGCTACAGGTCTGGTTTCAGACCCTAGTTGGTATTACAGTAACTGCAGGTCTGGATCCAGACCCTAGTAGTTATTTACTGAAACTGCAGATCGGGATCCAGACCCTAGTGTGGATTACCAAAGCTGCAGATCTGGATCCAGATCGTAGTGGTGATTACAGAAGTTGCAGGTCCGGATAAAGACCCCAGTGGGGATTACAGAACCTGCAGGTCTGGATCTAGACCACAGTTGGGAAAACAGAAGCTGCAGGTCTGGATCCAGACCCTAGTTGGCATTACAGAAGCTGCAAGCGTGGATCCAGACCCCAGTTGGGAATACAGAAGCTGCAAGTCTCGATCCACACCCTAGTGGTGATTAAAGAAGCTGCAGGTCTGGATCCAGACACTAGTGGGGAATCCAGAAGCTGCAGGTCTGGATCCAGACCCTTGTGGTGATTACAGAAGCTTCAGGTCCGGATCCAGACCCTAGGTGGGATGACAGAAGCTGCATATCTGGATCCAGATCATAGTGGGGATTACAGAAGCTGCATCTCTGCATTCAGACCCTTGTGGGAATTACCGAAGCTAAAGCCAAGAATCCAGGCCATAGTGGAGATTCCAGAAGCTACGGTCTGGTTTCAGACCCTAGATGGGATTACAGAAGCTGCAGGACTGGATCCAGACCCTAGTGGGGATTACAGAAGCTGCAGGTTTGGATCCAGACCCTGGTGGTGATTACAGAAGCAGCAGATGTGGATCCAGACCCTATAGGTAATTTACAGAAGCTGCAGATCAGGATCCAGACCCTAGTGGGGATTATAGAAGCTCCATATCTGGATCCAGATCATAGTGGTAATTACAGAAGCTGCAGGTCTGTATCCAGACCATAGTATGCATTACAGAACCTCCAGGTCTGGATCCAGACCCTAGTTGGCATTACAGAAGCTGCAAGTGTGTATCCAGATCATAGTGGGGTTTACAGAAGCTGCACTAGTTGGAAATACAGAAGGTGCAGGTCTGGTTCCAGACCCCAATGGGGATTACAGAAGGTGCAAGTCTGCATTCAGACCCTAGTGGGCACTACAGTAGGTGCAGATCCGGATCCAGACCCTAATGGGGATTACAGAAGTTGCAGGTCAAGATCCAGACCCTAGTCGAGACTTCAGTAGGTGCAGATCCGGATCCAGATCCTAGTGGTGATTACAGAAGTTTCAGGTTCGGATCCAGACCCTAATGGGAATTACAGAATGTGCAAGTGTTGATTCAGACCCAGGTAGGGACTACAGAAGGTGCAGATCTGAATCCAGATCATAGTGGGGACTACAGAAGGTGCAGGTCCGCATCCAGACCATATTGGTGATAACAGAAGCTGCAGGTCTGGATCCAGACCCTAGTAGGCATTACAGAACCTGCAGATCTGGATCCAGATCATAGTTGGGAATACAGACGTTGCAGGTCTGGATCCAGACCCCAGTTGGGAATACAGAAGCTGCAAGTGTGGATCCAGACCCCAGATGGGAATACAGAAGCTGCAAGTCTGGATCCAGACCCTAGTGGTGATTACACAAGCTGCAGGTCTGGATCCAGACCTTAGTGGTGATTACAAAAGCTGCATGTCCGGATCTAGACCCTAATCGCGATTACAGAAGGTGCAAGTCTGGATTCAGACCCTAGTGGGTATTACAGAAGCTGCAGGTCTGGATCAAGACAGTAGGTGGCATTACAGATGCTGAAGGTCTGGATGCAGACCCTAGTTGGGATTACAGAAGCTGCAGTTCTGGATCCAGACCCTAGTGGTGATTACAGAAGCTGCTGTTCTGCACCCAGACCTTATTGGTGATTACAAAAGCTGCTGGTCCAGATCTAGACCCTAATGGGGATTACAGAACGTGCAAGTCTGGATTCAGACCCAGGTGGGGACTACAGAAGGTGCAGATCTGAATCCAGATCGTAGTGGTGATTACAGAAGTTGCAGGTCTGGATCCCGACCCTAGTGGGGATTACAGAAGTTGCAGGTCCAGATCCAGACCCTACTGGGGATTACAGAAGCTGCAGGTCTGGATCCAGACAGTAGGGGGGATTACAGAAGCTGCAGGTCTGGATCCAGACCCTAGTGGTGATTACAGAAGCTGCAGGTCTTCATCCAGACCCTTGTTGGCATTACGGAACCTGCAGGTCTGGATCCAGACCCTAGTGGGGAATACAGAAGCTGCAGGTCTGGATCCAGACCATAGTGGGGAATACAGAAGCTGCAGGTCTGGATCCAGACCATAGTTGGGAATACAGAAGCTGCAGTTCTGGATCCAGACCCTAGTTGGCATTAAAGAAGCTGCATATCTGCATCGAGACCCTACTGGAGATTACAGCAGCTACAGGTCTGGTTTCACACCCTAGTGGTAATTACAGAAGCAGCAGATCTGGATCCAGACCCTAGTGGTGATTTACCGAAGCTGCAGATTGGGATCCAGACCATAGTGGGGAATACCGAAGCTGCAGATCTGGATCCAGACCCTAGTGGGGATTACAGAAGCTGCAGGTTTGGACCCAGACCGTAGTGGTGATTACAGAAGCATCAGATCTGGATCCAGACCGTAGTGGTGAGAACAGAAGCTGCAGATCTGGATCCACACGCTAGTGGTTAATACAGAACCTTGAAGATCTGGGTCCACACCCTAGTGGAGATTTACAGAAGCTGCGGGTTTGGATCCAGACACTAGAGGTGATTACAGAAGCAGCAGATCTGGATCCAGACCCTAGTGGTGATTTACAGAAGCTGCAGATGGGGATCCAGACCCTAGTGGTGATAACAGAAGCTGCAGATCTGGATCCAGACCCTAGTGGTGATTACAGAAGCTGCAGATCTGGATTCAGACCCTAGTGGAGATTAGAGAAGCTGGATCCAAACCCTAGTGGAGATTACTGAAGCTGCAGTTCTGGATCCAGACCCTGGTTCTCGTTACAGAAGCTGCAAGTGTGGATCCAGACCCTAATGGGAATATATAAGATGCAGGTCTGGATTTAGACCCTAATGGGGTTTACAGAAGGTGTAAGTCTGGATTCAGACCCTAGTGGGGACTAGAGAAGTTGCAGGTCCGGATCCAGACCATAATGGGGATAACAGAAGTTGCAGGTCCGGATCCAGATTCTAGAGGCGACTACAGAAGGTGCAGGTATTGATCCAGACCCTAGTGGGTACTACAGAAACTGCAGGTCTGTATCCAGACCCTAGTGGGGATTACAGAAGCTGCAGGTCTGGATCCAGTCCCTAGTTGGGATAACAGAAGCTGCATATCTGGATCCAGATCGTAGTGGGGATTACAGAAGCTGCAGGTCTGTATCCAGACCCTTGTGGGGATTAAAGAAGATGCAGGTCCGGATCCAGACCCTAGTGGAGATTACAGAAACTGCATTTCTGGATCCAGACCCTAGTGTGGATTACAGAAGTTGCAGGTCTAGATCCAGACCCTAATTGGGACTACAGAAGCTGCAGCTCTGGATCCAGAACATAGTGGGGATTACAGAAGCTGCAGGTCTGGACCCAGACCCTAGGCGGGATTACAGAAGCTGCATATCTGGATCCACATCATAGTGGGGATTACAGGAGCTGCATATCTGCATCCAGACCCTAGTGGGAATTACAGATGCTAAAGCTCAGAATCCAGACCCTAGTGGAGATTACTTAAGCTACAGGTCTGGTTTCAGACCCTAGTTGGGATTACAGAAACTGCAGGACTGGATCCAGACCCTTATGGGGATTAAAGAAGCTGCAGGTCTGGATCCAATCCATAGTTGGGACAACAGATGCTGCAGGTCTGTATCCAGACCCTAGTGTGGATAACAGAAGATGCAGGTCTGGATCCAGACCATAGTGGAGATTACAGAAACTGCAGATCTGGATCCAGACCCTAGTGGGGATTACAGAAGCTGCAGGTCTGGATCCAGACCCTAGTTTGCATTATAGAAGCTGCAGGTCTTGATCCAGACCCTAGTTGGGAATACAGAAGCTGCAGGTCTGGATCCAGACCCTAGTGGTGATTACAGAAGCTTTAGGTCCGGATCCAGACCCTATTGGGGATTACAGAATGTGCAAATCTGTATTCAGACTGTAGTGGGGACTACAGAAGGTGCAGGTCCGCATCCAGACCCTATTGGTGATAACAGAAGCTGCAGGTCTGGATCCAGACCCTAGTAGGCATTACAGAACCTGCAGGTCTGGATCCAGACCATAGTTGGGAATACAGACGCTGCAGGTCTGGATCCAGACCACAGTTGGGAATACAGAAGCTGCAAGTGTGGATCCAGACCCCAGTTGGGAATACAGAAGCTGCAAGTCTGGATCCAGACCCTAGTGGTGATTACAGAAGCTGCAGGTCTGGATCCAGACCTTAGTGGTGATTACAAAAGCTGCATGTCCGGATCTAGACCCTAATCGCGATTACAGAAGGTGCAAGTCTGGATTCAGACCCAGGTGGGGACTACAGAAGGTGCAGATCTGGATCCAGATCGTAGTGGTGATTACAGAAGTTGCAGGTCCGGATCCCGACCCTAGTGGGTATTACAGAAGTTGCAGGTCCAGATCCAGACCCTACTGGGGATTACAGAAGCTGCAGGTCTGGATCCAGACAGTAGGGGGGATTACAGAAGCTGCAGGTCCAGATCCCGACTCTAGTGGTGATTACAGAAACTGCAGGTCCAGATCCAGACCCTAGTGGGGATTACAGAAGCTGCAGGTCTGGATCCAGACAGTAGGTGGCATTACAGATGCTGAAGGTCTGGATGCAGACCCTAGTTGGCATTACAGAAGCTGCAAGTCTGGATCCAGACCCTAGTGGTGATTACAGAAGCTGCAGGTCTGGATCCAGACCTTAGTGGTGATTACTAAAGCTGCTGGTCCGGATCTAGACCCTAATGGGGATTACAGAAGGTGCAAGTGTGGATTCAGACCCAGGTAGGAACTACAGAAGGTGCAGATCTGAATCCAGATCGTAGTGGTGATTACAGAAGTTGCAGGTCCGGATCCCGACCCTAGTGGGTATTACAGAAGTTGCAAGTCCAGATCCAGACCCTAGTGGAGGTTACAAAAGCTTCAGGTCTGGATCCAGACCCTAGTGTTGATTACAGAAGCTGCAGGTCTGGATTCAGATCATAGTGGTGATTACAGAAGGTGCTGGTCTGGATCCAGACCTTGGTGGTGATTACAGAAACTGCAGGTCTGGATCCAGATCCTAGTGGGGATTACAGAAGCTGCAGCTCCTGAGTAAGACCCTAGTTGGGATAACAGAAACTGCAGGTCTGTATTCAGACCCTTGTGGTGATTACAGAAAATGCAGGTCTGGATCCAGACCCTAGTGGGGATTACAGAAGCTGCAGATCGTGATCCACACCCTTGTTGGGATTACAGAAGCTGCAGTTCTGGATCCAGACCCTAGTGGTGATTACAGAAGGGGCAGGTCTGGATCCAGACCCTAGTGGGGATTACAGAAGCTGAAGGTCAAGATCCAGACCGTAGTTGGGATTACAGAAACTGCATATCTAAACCCAGATCCTAGTTGGGATTACAGATACTGGAGGTTGGGATCCAGACCCTAGTTGAGATTACAGATACTGCAGCTCCGGATCCAGACCCTCTTGCAGATTACAGAAGCTACAGGTCTGGATTAAGACCTTAGTGGTTATTACAGAAACTGCAGGTCAGGATCCAGACCCTAGTAGTGAATACAGAAGCTGCAGGTCCTGATTCACAACCTAGTTGGGATTACAGAATCTGCAGGTCTGGATTAAGACCTTAGTGGGGATTACAGAAGCTGCTGGTCTGGATCCAGACCTTAGTGGTGAATAAAGAAGCTTCAGGTCTGGATCCAGACCCTAGTGGGGAATACAGATACTGCAGGTCTGGATTCAGATCCTAGTGGGAATTACAGAAGCTGCAGGTCTGGATCCAGACCGTAGTGGGGATTACAGAAGCTGTTGGTCTTGATCCAGACCCTAGTGGGGATTACATAAGCTACAGGTCTGGTGGGGATTACAGAAGCTGCAGGTCTGGTGGGGATTGCAGACGCTGCAGGTCTGGATCCAGACCATAGTTTGCATTGCAGAAGCTGCAGGTCTTTATCAAGACCCTAGTGGTGAATACAGAAGCTGCAGGTCTGTATCCAGACTAAAGTGGTGATTACAGAAGCTGCTGGTCTGGATCCAGAACCTAGTGGGGTTTATAGAAGCTGCAGGCCTGGATCCAGACCCTAGTGGTGATTACACAAGTTGCAGTTCTGGATCCAGACCATAGTGGTGATTACAGAAGCTGCAGGTCTGGTTGATCCAGACCCTTGTTGGCATGACAGAAGCTGCAGGTCTGGATCCAGACCCTAGTGGTGAATACAGAAGCTGCAGGTCTGGATCCAGACCTTAGTGGTGATTACAATAGCTGCAGGACTGGATTCAGACCCTTGTTGGGATTACAGAAACTGCAGGTCTGGTTGGGATTACATAAGGTGCCGGTCGGGTGGGGATAACAGAAGCTGCAGGTCTGGATCCAGACCCTAGTGGGAATTACAGAAGCTGCAGGTCTGGAACCAGACCTTATTAGGGATTACAGAAGCTGCAGGTCTGGATCCAGACCTTATTGGGGATTACAGAAGCTGCTGGTCTGGATCCAGAACCTAGTGGGTATTAAAGAAGCTGCAGGTCTGGATCCAGACCATAGTGGTGATTACAGAAGCTGCAGGTCTGGTTGATCCAGACCCTTGTTGGCATGACAGAAGCTCCAGGTCTGGATCCAGACCCTAGTGGTGAATACAGAAGCTGCAGGTCTGGATCCAGACCTCAGTGGTGATTACAATAGCTGCAGGACTGGATTCAGACCCTTGTTGGGATTAAAGAAGCTGCAGGTCTGGTTGGGATTACATAAGGTGCCGGTCGGGTGGGGATTACAGAAGCTGCAGGTCTGGATCCAGACCCTAGTGGGAATTACAGAAGCTGCAGGTCTGGATCCAGACCTTATTGGGGATTACAGATGCTGCAGGTCTGGATCCAGACCTTATTGGGGATTACAGAAGCTGCAGGTCTGGATCCAGACCTTATTGGGGATTATAGAAGCTGCTGGTCTGGATCCAAACCCTAGTGGGGAGTACAGATGCTGCAGGTCTGGATCCAGACCCAAGTTGTAATTACAGAAGCTGCAGGTCCTGTGGGGATTACAGAAACTGCAGATCTGGATCCAGACCCTAGTGGGGATTACAGAAGCTGCAGGTCTGGATCCAGAACCTAGAGGGTATTAAAGAAGCTGCAGGTCTGGATCCAGACCCTAGTGGTGATTACAGAAGCTGCAGGACTGGATCCTGTATAAACACACGTTTAACCACTAAGTTAAGCAGTTAAGTTGACTGCAATACTGGAATTAGAGTGAAATAATCTGATAGCACTCTTGGCAATACAACTTAAATAAGTGAATTATTTAATACGTTTTTGCATGACAAAGGGTCCAAACATACATCTCAAATTTCACTGCAGAAGAGACAGAAAGAGTGCTCGGTACAGCAGGTTTACAGAACCGAGCTCGGTGCTCTTTAGACAAAATAACTGCAGGTCTCAAAACAACATGTGTGCAGCTGTGTCAGACAGCAGAACCCAAACTGCATAGACTCAAAACTGGTCTGACCTGACTGGACTCATCAGGACTTCTATAGGGACTGGAAGTTTCCATCAATTCCACTTTTTTTTTTCTGTAACCAAAAAGAATTCTGCGTGCTGCACTGGATCCCAGGAGGCGGAGTCAACATAAGTGCAGTATGTATCTGTATCTATATCACTGCCAACAAACGCCACTTTAACTTATCAACCTGTGGTTTCTAAGGACATTATCGTCCAGTTCCTGACACGAGTGTAATTAGAGGTTTAACTAGTTATTTCCTTCTTGCTACTATATCTTTTAATATTTACTCAGGGGGACTGGGCTTGGATGTCTGAGAAGAGACCTTTTACACTGTAATAGTTTTCTATTACAGTGTAAAAGGTCTCTTTTCAGACATCCCAACCAATGCTGAATGCAGGTTGTATTGAATCAAACGGAATTTGAAATGGAACGTCAAGGGTCATCCTATTTTCTTAAATTATTTTTTGAGTTTTTTAATTTGAGGGAGAATGTTTGAAACCAAATCACAACTGCATACTCAGAATGACATATTTAGACCTTTCAGATGAATATGTCACCAATTTGCACCTGTTAGTGACCTTTGATGACCTTTGTCATGGGGACAGACATGGGGACCACTATAAAGACCAGCACCACTCCCAGAACCTCAGGTCCCCTGAGGGGTGGAGGAGTGATGGGAACGGAAAGGTTTAACTCTGAAATGAACTCGATGGCCGCCACGTTCCTCTCTGTAACAGCAGGGCACGTCTGTCAGTGTATCAGACTTTATGATCAAAAATGTTCAAAACAAGTTCTCAAAGGCATCAGAATTCTGATGAAGTGTCTGAGTCAAAAGCTCCCAAAGGTCAGCAGAACCTTTCTGTACTACGGTTCATCTCTCAGACCTCATGTACTTCTGTCCCAGGGAGAATGACCCTCTGGAACCAAAACCAAAACCAGAACCAGAACCAAAACCAAAACCAAAACCAGGACCAGGACCCAGTCGCCTGGCTGGATGTTGAAGGACCACCAGATGGACAGAATCACCTGTACACACAGTTCTCAAAGACACTCCCTTACACACACACAACGAAAGGATAAAGGTCTCAGGTGGACCCTCATTGGTGGAAACCTGCTAAAGAACTGTGACACAAATGATTCTTACTGAAGTGAAGAAATCTTCTCCCTTGGCCGGCTGTGGAGATCAAAAGTTGTTAGTCGCTGCGCATTTCCTGCAGAATGTAGATCAGTACCATTAGTGTGGGACTGAGACCTCTGTCAGCTCTTTAGGTGAGTTAGTATGCAATGTTCATTAATGTTAATAAGTAATTCTTAGTTCAACCATCACCACCACACAATAAATAATCTAAAAAAACAAAACTAGGGGTGTACCAAAAGAAATTTAAAAGTCTAAAGATCTAAAAGCTTCCTGACTTTCTGAATATTTGATTGTAGCTACTCCAAAATCAACAGCCGATCCGATCAGTCATTAAACATGTATCTGTAATCACAACCACCATTTATCAATGTCCTTAACTGTCAGATGCTTTACTCCACTTGTTTAAACGAACATCTGTGTCCCCTCATCAGAAACGTGTCTGTAGGATCATTTGACCCCCATTTCCTGTTTCATCTGAAACACATCTGGCCTTGATTGTAACAAAAGACAATCATTTTTAATTTATGCTGCTTCAGCAGACCAAGAACATTAAGACAATTCCAGCTCCCAACTTTGAGGGAACAGTTTGGAGCTGGTTCCTTCCTCTTCCAACATGACTGTGCACCAGTGGACAAAGCAGGTCCATAAAGACCTGGATGACAGAGTCTGGTGTGGATGAACTTAACTGGTCTGCACAGAGTCCTGACCTCAACCCGACAGAACACCTTTGGGATGAATTAGAGGAGACTGAGAGCCAGACCTTCTGGTCCAACATCAGTGTGACCTCGCAAATGTGCTTCTGGAAGAATGGTCAAAAATAAACACATAAACACATCCTAAAGTTTGTACACAGCCTTCCCAGAAGAGTTGAAGCTGTTATAGCTGCAAAGGTGGACCATCGTCATATTGAACCCTATGAACTAGGAATGGGAGGTCACTTAAGTTCATATGTGGGTCAATGCAGGTGAGCGAATACTTTTGACCATATAGTGTAGTGTAGTGTAGTGTATATGTCTTTAAAGATTTTTGTGGTCTAGTGGCCTTTATTTTGAATGTCAGTAGACTAGGAACCTTGTGTAGAGAGAGAGCGAGAGAGAGAGGGGGAAGACATGCTGTAAAGAGTGACAGGCCAGGAATTTCGCTGCCTGCATGAAAGCGACAGCCTCTGCATATGGTGCCTGTTCAACACAATGAGCTGTCCAGGGTCCTAGGACTAAACAATATTAGCTCCCAGCCAATCACTAAATCATCTAAATGACAAATAAACCCCATTTAATGGCAGAAAGTTTTAGCGTCTCCTTAAAGTAAAATTTTGAGTCTGACCTCTCATTTCTAATCTGGACCTGGTCATTTTAACAACATTCTGACATAGTACATCCGTAAACCCTTTGACTTATGGCCTTCAGACATTTAGTTCTTAGGTTTTATCTATTCAAGGAGCTACGGTAAGGCTGGCAGGTGGTCTCCCAAGGATGTGCACACTGCAACTGGGAAAATACACAGACGATGTCCCTTTGTGGTTGCCAAAACTGTTGTGTGTTAAATGTATTAACATATTTTAACCACTAGAAGGCTGCAATACTTGAGTAAAACTGATATGATATAACAGCATTCTAAAATAAAGGCTTAGCGATATGGCTCAAATAGTGAATTATTTATTTGTATTTTGCATGCAAAAGGGGTCAAAACGTACATCTGAAGTTCCAATGCAGGAGTGACACAGAGTGTCCAGTACAGCAGTTTTACAGAACAGCTCGGCGCTCTTAGACAAAATAAGATGTAGTTCTCAAAACACCATGTTTGCAGCTGATCTGGACAAAGTGTACTCATAATGACCTCACAGAGGGACTTGAAATTTCCAATCATTCAGTCTTTAAGATGTTATCCAACAAAGGGAAATCTCATCTTTGGATTTTGTATACTTTAAAGACTGGGATATTTGTCATTCAACCTTTGAACCAACTGCAGTTATAAGAAACACGCTCTATATTGTTTTATACAGTACATCCTGCTACTGCTGTTCATTTTAGTCTGATCTAAATTCAGATAGTTCCCTTTGCTGGAATACAATAAAATTATGAATTTTGCTGCACAAAACTAATACATATAAAACTGACACTTTTTTGAATTACCCCAAACCCTAGTCATTTTTTGAAAGATTTTATTGTTCATATGTATAAAAACAAAGTTACTTTAAATAGATCAAAGCTGTACCTATTTTTTTCATCAGAAGCTGTGTGGCTAACCCTAACAGCAAAGTAAGTAAGTAAGTATTTACCAGATGTTAAATTTTCAGATCAATTTAAAGGCCAACAAGAATAGATGAATGTAGCAACAAATGTGGAAGTTCTTATTCTTATTAGTCTGTTCCAGAGAACCAGTGACTGAAAAACTTGTAGCTTTATCCAGTCTTGTAGTTATAAAAGCATGTATTGCTAAATCCTTACAGGGCAAGCATGACTTTACTTGGGTCAACAGTCTCAAGTGGAAGAAGATGCTTTGTAAACCTTTTTTAACAGTATTTTATTTAAGTTTTTAAGAAAAGTACACAAACTCAATTTTAAATGAGCTATCAAAGACACAGCTACAGTTTTAGCAGCGTGTTGAGTAAAAGACTCCAAAGGGCCAAGAGACGCAGCACAGCCCCTCAGCTGGTCAACAGAGCCAAACATATTAATTTCTGTTTTTTTTTTAACTGAGATGTAGAACTGTAATGTCCAACGGGTTCTTCCCATTAACAATACAGTTCAATGTCTACAGTGATTTAGAACTATATAATTTGTATATCATCTGCAAAAAAAGAAGGATTATGCATCCCTTCATTTCATGATATACATTTTATTATATATAGATTATGTGTCCCTTAAATCAACGCCATATAAAATGAAAAAGTAGGGGATCCAAAATAGAACCCTGAAGTGCTACGCAAGAGAGAGAAAACTCACCAATCTGCAGAGAAAAACTTGACTTACTCAGTCAAGTAAGACCTGAACCAAGCAAGCGTTGTGCCTTTAATATCCACACATTGTTTAAGATGGAATAAGAGAATGGAGGGTTGATCGTATCAGAAGCAGCAGTTAAATCTAAAAGCACTAAAAGCACAGTTCCCTGAATCTACAGTTAAAGGATCATTCAATTCTTGAAAGGGTAATTTTAGTAACTGCCACAGGTTTCAAACCTCATTGAAATTTTTTATGAGAACCAAACTCCTCTAAGAATGCTTACAAAATTTTGATAAACAAAGGCAGTTTAGAGATGGGTGGAAAATTGGAGAGAGCAGAAGGGTCTAGGTTCTTCATATTTAAGAGGCATTGTACAATGTGAAGGAACAACACCTGAACTGAGAGATGTGTTCACTGGAGTTAAAAATCCAAACCCCCCACTTTCAGACTTCCTTAAATCAAGAGCAGGGACACTGTCCAGAAGGCAGTACATATATCCAATAGATGAAAGTAATTAGTTCAAACTGCTGGAAAGAAGCTCGACACAAAGAGGAGACCCAGGAGTTAATAAGTGAAATGGAAGCGTGCATAAGCCTAAAAAAGTTGTCAATATAAAACTTAAAAATGTTTCACACATTCACACTGGGGATTATTGACAGAGCAAAAACGTTAAAAAGAGCCTACAGCCTCTGCATTTTGTTGACTATGAGGTTAGATTAAGAGCTCAGTTTTGCCGTTTTCACAGCTCTCTGATAATCAGTGTATCCTCAGAATCCTAACGGAGACCTGGAGTTTGACCTTCTTCCACCTTCTCTTAGCTTGTCTGCAGACATTTCTGAGAGTGCTAGTGTTAAGGTCATGTTAAGGTCAAGTTGTTTTTTTTATCTGAGAGGAGCCAAAAGGTCAAGAATTATATAATGTACTCAATATATATCAATATCGATATCAAGTATCGGGTATTTTTGAAGGAAAAAGGGCAAGAAGCTTTTCTTCATACCTCATCTACTTTCTTAAATTTTTCGTTTCTTTTGTGGTTAATTGGGTTTGCTCTCTCCGTTGGTCTCTTGTTGATAAGTGTGAAAAAAGGATTAAAAAAATTGCTCCAAAGCCAACTTTTAAATGCATAACAAGATGTTTTACAATAAAAGAAGGCATAAAAAGTGATGACTGCTGAATCTGGGATCTTTCTGAGCCAAGTGTGAAAAAAAATCAACGAACAAAGACAGTAAGAAGCTTTTAAAAGGATGAGGCTGAAACTCTGCCTCCCGCAGCTGTTATCCATCAAACACCTTGACAGGTCTACAAGCAGTGAAACTCATCAGTGAGAGAAACACAAGTCATAAGTTAAAGCACATCCTGCTTAAGATATTCTGTCTTAAAGAGAAGGACATGGAGAGACCAGGCACTACACTTTCTTTCAGTCCTCCACTGCTTTGGTTTAATTCTGTTTTTATGGTTTATGTTAAGAAGAAGCATCTACAAATGATCCAGACTTTCCATAGCAGATTCCAGAAGTAGTGCTGGCAGGAATCCTGCAGCAGTGGACTGCTGATGTCAAATTCATACTGAGGAAACACTAAGTTATGTTAAATGTAGATGAAAGAAAAGACAGTAGAGACGAGACATGCATTGATGCTACTCGTTCAGTCCTTAAGCAGATTTCTGGGATCTAAATGTTAGCTATTAACCAATGCCCGACCCAATTATCTCATAATTGTACCCAATGCAAATATCCGATACTGAAACCTAAACTGATTCCTGATACCAAAACCAGATACGATACCTACAACCTATACAAAAAACTATTTCTGATACTGATACCCACTACCTATATCCTAAACCCATTCCGGATATCCGTACTGATACAGTACCCAATGATGATACACTACACAGATGCCCATAGCTGATAGTGATAACCAGAACAGTATCTGATACAGAATTCTAACACCCAATACTTAATATCTGGTACTGTTACATTATGTATATACCTGATATGATGCCCATTTCTGATACAAAATACAAGTTTCTGACACCAACATCTGATACGATACTCAGTACAAATTCTAATGCAGCGGTGTGACCATTTGTATAGAAATAGTCTATTTGAAGTTTTTCAGTCAGGGTTCAGATGCATCATAGCACAGAAACAGCACTGGTTCCAGTCTCCAATGACCTTCTTATGGCCTCAGATGATGGATTAGTGTCCATACTGGTTCTGCTGGACCTCAGATACTGGATTAGTGTCCACACTGGTTCTGCTGGACCTCAGATAATGAATTAGTGTCCACACTGGTTCTGCTGGACCTCAGATAATGAATTAGTGTCCACACTGGTTCTGCTGGACCTCAGATAATGGATTAGTGTCCACACTGGTTCTGCTGGACCTCAGATAATGGATTAGTGTCCATACTGGTTCAGCTGGACCTCAGATAATGGATTAGTGTCCATACTGGTTCTGCTGGACCTCAGCGCTGCTTTTGATACTATAGATCACAACATTTTACTGCAGAGACTAGAGTATGTTGTTGGGATTAAAGGGACAGCTCTAGATTGGTTTAAATCAGATCTGTCTGATAGATTCCAGTTTGTTCATCTTCATGAGGTTTCTTCAGTACAGATGAGGGTCTGCTATGGTGTCCCGCAGGGTTCAGTGCTAGGGCCAATCTTGTTTAGTTTATACATGCAGCCCTTGGGAAGTATTATCCGGAACCACGGCATTAATTTTCATCGTTATGCTGATGATACGCAGCTGTATCTGTCTATGAAGCCAGATGAAACAGAACCATTAGACAAACTTCAGATGTGTCTTAAGGACATCAAGGACTGGATGTCCAGAAATTTTTTGCTACTAAATTCTGATAAAACAGAGGTTGTTGTTTGTGGTCCCAAACACCTTGGGAAGGGATTAGATGGTGTTGTGATGGCCTCCAGGAAAACTGTGCGAACTGTGTCTTTACTTCCTTTACTTCCTCTTTACTTCTTGTTCTACTTGGCTGGTCTTCAGCAAGAAGGTCCCCCCTTATGATTCAGGTCCTGATCCAGGTTTCTTCCATATTAAAGGGTTTTTTTTCTTGCCACTGTTTGGTTTAAGGTTTTTTTCCCACTAGGGGAGTTTTTTTACCTGCCGTTGTTTATATAATAATTGCTTGTTCTGGGTTGATATGTTACCTGAGACTGATACCCAGTTCAAATATAATACCTGGTACTGACCTGATACCATCAGCGTGTGGATGAGACTGAAGACATCCGCTTAACTTAAACATGACTTTGTGAGGCTAAATGTAAATCATTATTATATAGGTAAAATTTACTGAATTGTTATAATTTTGTTAAAATGCAGAGCAAGAAAGTATGTATATGTACTTGCTTTATTTATTTATTTATCTATCATAAATGTGGACTTATCTTCATTTAGTCACAATAACAACCACACCGTTGTTACACTGATAACTTGTAAACTATTATTTTTCTATTGTTTTTACTGAATGCAGCAATTAAACATCAGCAGTGCTGGAGGAATAATGTTTGTCTTTCAGCTTTAAGAGATTTTTAAGATGATCTTAAACAGATTTTCCACATTAGATATATCATCTTGTATCTCAACAGCATCCACTGTGCTACACCTAAAATCTAAATACAAAAGTGAAAATCTGCATCTTTCACCATGATCTTTAGGTGATTGTTAGAGATGGACATGGAGCTTATGGATCAGAATGATAATGGGAATGTTCTAGGGTCTGTTTAAAGACAACCATGTCAGCTGATCCTGCCAAGAACAGAGCCTTGGTAACCCTGATCTGCTGATCAGTTACTGTGGACCATGAAAGTAATCCTGATTTAATCTAGAATTCCAACGACATGCCTCTGCTGACGGAGGTGTGTGTTATCTGTGTGTGTTTTATCTGGTGGTGTGGCGACATCTCCATCCACATCACTGATGGCGTGTGTGTCAGTGCCATAAATATGTGATTGTGAACATTCACAGCCTTTACGGTTGCTCCTGACCAGCCAATCAGAGTGGAGCACCAGTCTGCTGCTTCAGATCAGGTCACGTGATTCTGTGATGTCAGAGACTACCTGTAGGTGCTCACAGGTGTGAGGATGGGATGTCCTCCTTCCCCACACCGATCTGTATTGTTTCATCAATAATCATCAGCTGTTGGATCTACTGACCAAAACTATTCTCTTTAAAAAAGATTCTGCTCTGTTAGGTCAAGTTGACCAAACGAGGTAAGTTACTAAAATAACTGCTACCTGTTTGACACCTCAGATTTAGACTGTCAAATAAAATATGCACCAATCTGGTACATTATATAATGTACCAGATATTATATACCTGTAATGTACCAAATCTGGTACATTATATAATGTACCAGATACCAAATCAGGTACAGTATATAATGTACCAGATTAGATTAAAAAGATTCTCCCCATACAGTTGTCATGGATGTGAAATCTAACTGTGGAGACCAAAACAGTTTGTTGTTCCAGACCGTAAATGTGTTTTTTCTGCTGTAAAGTTGAACATTTTATCAAGGAGGTTAATGAAGATGAACTCCCTGTTGGATCCAGACCCTAGTGGCCAATAGCAGAACCACAGGTCTGGGTCCATATCCCAGTGGAACTCCTAGTCTAGATCCAGAATGTAGTGCAGAGTAAAGGGAAACTGATGATCTGGATGTGGACCCTGGTGGCCAGTAGATGAACTGCAGGGCTGGATCCTCACCCTAGTGGCCAGTAGAGGATCCAGGTCTTGATTTGGACCCTAGCTTGGCTCTTCATCCTAGTGGCCAGTAGAGGATCCACAGGTCTGAATTTGGACTCTAGCTCGGATCTTCATCCTAATGGCCAGTAGAGGATCCGCAGGTTTGGATTTGGACCCTAGCTTGGATCTTCACCCTAGTGGTCAGTAGAGGAACCACAGGTCTGGATTTGGACCCTAGCTTGGATCTTCACCCTAGTGGCCAGTAGAGGAACCACAGGTCTGGATTTGGACCCTAGCTTGGATCTTCACCCTAGTGGCCAGTAGAGGAACCACAGGTCTGGATTTGGACCCTAACTTGGATTTTCACCCTACTGGCCAGTAGAGGAACCACGGGTCTGGATTTGGATCCTAGCTTGGATCTTCTCCCTAGTGACCAGTAGAGGAACCACAGGTAATACTCAGAGAAACAAACAAACAACAAAAAACAAAAGCTTCATGTCAGGTCATGTCAAGTTAGCCAACAAGTATGAATAGTTTGTAAAGGTTGCCAGGAGTGTTTTTGGTTTTATGTCCAGAACCATGTTTGAAGAAAACCAAACACGGCATATCAGCAGAAACACCTCAGACCCACTGTCAAGCACGGTTGTTGGGAAATGATGGTCCTTGGACCTGGACACCTTTCAGTCATCAAGAAGACCATGAACTCCTTTGTAGATAAGAATCTCCTGATGGCAAAAGTGAAGAGATCTGTCTGACCCCTGAATCTTGGCTGAAACTGGATCATCTCAAACAGAGCAGCTGATCTACCTCAGAATGATGAACAATAAAATAATCAAGGTTCTGGAATGACCTACTTAGTGTTGCCCACATTCTTTTTCTTTTTTTTTTTCAAAAAATAATAAAACAGTGTAAAGAGGTCATGATGGTGTGTGACACATGGAGCTGTAGACATTATTAAACTTGTTATCAGAACAACTTGTTTTTGTTCAGTACTCAAACTGATGAAGAACAGCCGAACTCTGCAATCTGAGTACATGTCGTCACAATGACACACACACTGATATACACAGAAACACATGCTGATATACATGCCAACACACACTCACACACAGGCTTTCCAACTGGATCAGCTGTTAGGTCAGCTGAGCAGCACGTTTGTTTGCAGTCACCTATTGCACACACTTGCAGACATGTCCTCATGACTTGGTTGCCCCGACTCCACCTGCTCACTTACCTCTGACCTCACCCCTAACGTCAGAGGAACTTATGGTGAAAACGAGCTTTCCAAAAAATGGGACTATCACTGAAATCTGAATGAGGTGATTTCAAAAGTCTGAGCTGGGACTTTGAGGAGGAGGAGGAGGATGATGAACATGAGGATCTGGGGGGCAGAGTCGTGTGGTCATTGGTTAGTTGTTTTGCTGGTAGAGCTGAGCTCTGATAGGCTGTTGTATAAAAGAGAGAACGCTTCACAGAGCCTCATTGTCTTCACCTTTAGAGGCTCATTTCACAGGTAATGCACTTCTTCTTGCTTTTATGGTCTTTTTTGTTGGTTTTCTGTATTTTTCTAATTTCTCTGTTTATTTTCACACTGTATTTTTCTCTTTTTACTCCCATTTTCTTTTCCCCTTTGTTCATGTTTTTAAACTTATTTCTTTCTTTCCTCCCCAACTCCCACCTTTTTTTCTCTTCTGTCATTCTGCTGCCCGACAGGAGGTCTCATTCTGCCAGATTTCTGTCGACATGGCTGACTGGAGTGACTGTCTAAACTTTGGGATCTCAATCGCCAAACAAGCAAGTGAGGTGAGATTTTGATGGAGCGTCTGCTCACAAGTTCACATTTATCTCAAGCATTAAATGAAAAATAACATTTAATTTTATGAGGATTTAATTTTATAAAAATCAAAATGACAAAATTTCTATTCTAAGATTATATGTAAAATGTATGTTTTTAAACTAATTTAATGTTCAAATACATTGAATTTGATTCAAACTTAATATTCAATTATATTTTTAAAAGTGTGCTCACTGTTATACCTCACAGTTCTCTGTCCAATCAGCTGTAAGTACAAGCTGCCCAGTGTTCTGTACGGGCCTCTCGTTCTCTGCCTCGTTTCCTTGAATTGAGCGAGCTCAGAGGTTCTGCTGATGTCCTATCCAGACGGATTTAAACTGGTCTTTCTGTCACCAGGTGGTTCTGTCTGCCTTCCAGCAGCAGAAGGAAGTAAAGCTAAAAAGTTCTCCAGCTGATCTGGTGACAGAAACAGATCAGAGAGTTGAATCAATCCTGATCTCTGCCATCAGGGAGCGCTATCCTCAGCACAGGTACACCTTGCACACCTGTCCTCAACCTGGTCCTTCTCTTCTATGTCTGAATTAAACTATTCAACATTTAATGATGTCACAAGGACCATAAGACCTGAATCTGTACAGAAAATGGGAATGTAGATGGCATCAGCTGGCAAAAAGTGAGGGTTGTATCATCTGACGTGACGTCTGACCTCAGGTTCATTGGTGAGGAGTCTGTTGCAGCAGGGGAGTGCGTCCAGCTGACAGACAGTCCCACCTGGATCATTGACCCCATAGATGGGACCGTCAACTTTGTCCACAGGTGAGAAGCTCCTCCCATTCTGCAATGCCAAAGCATGGCACCGCAATGGATTAACAAAGTCTCTCGTGACTCTCCTCACAGGTTTCCATTTGTGGCCATCTCCATTGCCTTCACTGTCAACAAGAAGGTGAGTTTACATGGTGTCACGTCCACGATCAAAGGTGATTCTGCTCCAGGTGTGATCAGAAGGTCCAGGTTTGCACCTCAGTTTGTTTTGAGTTGGTAGGTAGTTCCTGTAGTGACCACTAGAGTCTGGATCTAAACCTGTAGTTTGTCTACTAGTTACTAGGATCTGAATCCAGACCTGCAGTTGCTTCACTGACCTCTTGGGTCTTTGTCTAAACATGCAGTTTCTCTGCTGACCACTAGAGTCTGGATCCAGACCCTCTGTTTCTCCATTACGTCTATTACAACTTGTGTTGTAATAGACGCTATATAAATCAAATGTTATTTAATTTAATTCTTATTTTATAAAATATGTCTTGTTGTGCTCTTAATTGTTCTTAGAGACCATTGAAACCGGTTCTGGGTTGGTCTGAATAGTTTTGGGATTGGTCTGGAAGGGTTTAGGGTTGAAGCTCACCGAAGCAGCCTGAGCAGCTTCAGTATCTTACCTTACCACAGGACATTAGTTAGACTGCCACCAGATCATCAGCTTCTACATCCTGGAGGTCCTCTCATAACAGCAGCTAGAAGATCCAGCAGCTGGATCTTCCAGCTGCTGTTATGAGAATAAGAGGAGCTCTCCTGGGAACCACAGTCGCTCAGCCCACCACTCATGGGTTCAGGTGCGAGCACCGATTCCAGCAACCCGTCCAAACATTGCTAACCAGTACTTCATAAAACCTTTATTCCTAGGGTTTGTTCATCTTTTATACAGTATATGCTTCTTACCAAAATGTAGAATACATGACAAATGTTTGCATTATAAAATTGCCTTTTTGTCCAATTTTATTTCCACAACTCATTTTGTGTCCTGGTTCATTATGAGAGGAAAAAAAAACGGTCAGTTCACACAGGACGTGGAACCTCAGTTTAAACAGGATGTGGAACCTCAGGTCAGACAGGAGGTGGAACCTTAGTTCAGACAAGACGTGGAACCTCAGTTCAGACAGGAAGTGGAACCTCAGTTCAGACAGGATGTGGAACCTCAGGTCAGACAGGACGTGGAACCTCAGTTTAGACAGGCTGTGGAACCTCAGGTCAGACAGGAAGTGGAACCTCAGGTCAGACAGGAAGTGGAACCTCAGGTCAGACAGGAAGTGGAACCTCAGTTCAGGCAGGACGTGGAACCTCAGTTTAGACAGGATGTGGAACATCAGGTCAGCCAGGAAGTGGAACCTCAGTTCAGGCAGGACGTGGAACCTCAGTTCAAACAGGAGGTGGAACCTCAGTTCAGACAGGAAGTGGAACCTCAGGTCAGACAGGAAGTGGAACCTCAGTTCAGGCAGGACGTGGAACCTCAGTTTAGACAGGATGTGGAACATCAGGTCAGCCAGGAAGTGGAACCTCAGTTCAGGCAGGATGTGGAACCTCAGTTCAAACAGGAAGTGGAACCTCAGTTCAGACAGGAAGTGGAACCTCAGTTCAAACAGGAGGTGGAACCTCAGTTCAGACAGGAAGTGGAACCTCAGTTCAGACAGGAAGTGGAACTTTATAAAACACACAAAAAAAAACAACACCAAAACCCTTACATGAAATTACAAAATATGGCGGATATAAGTGGAAGGAATACAGCAATTTAAAAGGAAGCATAAATGTAGAATACTTACATATATACATAAATATATATATACATGCACACATCCATAATCATAAAAAAGAAAAGAAAAAGAAAGGAAATAATTACAGAGTTGGATAGTGGTATAAAATGCAGTGAAATATAACCATATGGATTTTAAGTATATATTGACTTTGTTACTACAGAAGGTAAAGTTGCACGACATTTCTGTAATCTGTTTTTGTGGCTGAACGTGTTGCTGCTGTTGTTGCCAGACGGAGTTTGGGATCGTGTACAGTTGTGTGGAGGATAAGATGTTCTATGCTCAGAGAGGAAGAGGAGCATTTTTGAATGGGAAACCGCTGAAGGCCTCTGGACAGGAAGGTGACGTCACCAACATGTTTCATGAGCGAACATGTTTCTGTTCAGACTAAATCCTCTGAAAAGTGAGAGTCTGGGTTCATTTTGGCTCTTCTGTCTTTTCCAATCAGACATCAGCAGGTGTGTGGTGGTAACGGAAATTGGGGCAGAGCGTGATGACCTTGCCCTATTCACCATGACGTCCAACATTTGTAGACTGCTCAAACTTCCTATACATGGGTGAGAACTGACTTCAGCAGGAAGCTTCTAAATAAAAACTAAAAACTCTCTAACTTCACTGTGAACAGAGGTGTGACCAGCTTTTTAATGAATGATCCACCTACATGTGAACGATTCAGCTGTGTTTGAACAAAAGTTTGACCAGGTGTGATCTTCTGTCACATTTGAATGGACATTTCACACAGCTGGTAACAGACAGAGAGCATGTTTTCCTAGTGTTTGAATGGAGGTTTGTAACAGAACGTTACAAAGGAGTATTTACATCCATCTGTACACAGATGTAGAAACTGGTACTAATACCTTCATTTTCAGTATTTCATATTGATGCTGGTATTGAAATAGGAAAACCCTGACCAGCTCCTGGCCTCACCCAAGTGTGTCATGTTTCAGTATTCGAGCACTGGGCACGGCAGCAGTCGACATGTGCCAGGTGGCAACAGGTGGAGCCGATGCTTACTATCACATTGGGATGCACTGCTGGGACATTGCTGCCTCAGCCATTATTGTTCAGGAGGCTGGAGGTGTCGTCATGGACACTGACGGTCTGTATCTAGTGGGAGGAGTCATGTTTGTTCCATGCTGCATGGCCTCCTCTCAACGATCCTTGTTTCTTCAGGCTCAGAGTTCGACATGATGTCTAGGAGAGTGATTGCTGCTAGTTCCCCTGCTGTGGCCAAACGCATTGCAGAGGTGATTCAGGCGTTCCCCTGTCGCCGTGACGACGAAGACCCCGGCAAGTGTATCTGTGATGCTGCAGGTGTAAATGGATCTTAGGTCATTTGACATGATGCTGGATGTTTTTGATGATTTAAGATCACAAATAAAACTGCAAAATTACATGGTGTTACTATTTCTCATTCCTCTTGGTGATTGTCTCACTGATACACAACTAGATGGAGCTATTGGCTCATTATATATGTAGGTCTATTTCTACTTTTCTTCCTTTTTTTTCTTACAGTTGATACCGTTACTCAGAACAAATGTCTCCTCTACTACATCTACAGATTATCCACAGCTAGTTACAACAGGTGAGGTGTAGGAAAGTAGATCTTCAAGTAAACAGTCCTTTACATTACAGCAGATGCCACAGCAAGCACAAACAAACCTATCAGTGACATTGCAAATTACACCTGAGCCAAAACAACTGTTCATGACCCAACAATAACCCGTCTACAATGAAACATTTGAGGCCTGAACCAACAATAAACTCCACTCCAATGCAAGATTTTGAAGCCTGACCTGACAATAAACCCTACTACAAAACAATATTTGAAACCCAACCCAAAATAATAACTGCACAATGCAGTTATAAAAAAAAAGAAGAAAAAAACTGTTCTGGAGCATCTTTTCATGCAAAACTAATAATCCGTTTAATCACAAGCCAGTGGCAGCCCTAAATGAGGACCTAACATTATAAGAGCAATGATGAAAAAAATGAAATAAATTAAAGCTGCAAGCAGCGTTGATCGGGCACTCGCTCCTATGGCCACCGCCCCAGGTGCAACCACTTTCATAAAGTGTCCTGTAAAGTCACATCCACCTGCTTTGCATTAAATAAACTCTGTACCAACAGCTTGACAACCATTCCCTTCAATGTACACTTTCTATTATGTGAGAAATCATTAACGTTTAAAGGACTTTCTACAGTATCTGAAATATCTAATCCTTCTGAGCGTAAAAGCACAACCAAGCAACAAAAACAGATACACCCCACAACGTCATATTAGAACATTTTTAAAATTCTGAGGTTTTGGTACAAATGAGCAAACATTTACACACATATGAGTGAGATAACAAGTCTCTTATACTCTCTCTGACCTGACTGGACTCATCAGGACTTCTAGAGGGACTGGACATGTCCATTGGGATTCCACTTTTATTCTCTGTAAATAAAAACATTTCTGCATGCAACACCAATTGACATTTATAGATTAAATAATGTAATAATGTGTAATGAACTACCAAAAAGCAATGTCAGTAATGAATTGAACAATGAAACGGTTTAGAAATGGATAACTTACTAAAGCACAGAGGAAAAGTACACTGGTAGTGTTT
>CM026207.1:29110028-29122528 GCA_014839995.1 Xenentodon cancila
GGTCTCGGACAGGTCAGGTGGTCTCGGACATGTCGAATGGTCTCGGACAGGTCAGGTGGTCTCAGACAGGTCAGGTGGTCTCGGACAGGTCAGGTGGTCTCGGACAGGTCAGGTGGTCACGGACAGGTCAGGAGATCTTCGCTGCCCTCTACAACCCAATCCCAGTCCAAGTGGAGGTGTCACCCTCCAACAGCACATCGTCAGTGTGGAAACACAAACACACGTCAACAGTTTCAGTCTCTGAGAAGAAAATGTCCTTCAGGTTCTCCAGAGCAACACCTGCTGGACAGTCCATCATCAATGTCCTGCACAGCACAGCTCAGAACAGAAGAGTTTCAGTTCCATCAGGCCGTATTTGATCATCCAGGTGTTTCCACCATGTGTGAGGTGTCCTCCAGTATGACAACAGCAGACCTGTGTTCAGGTCTCTGGTGTTTCTGATAGTTGGAGTTTCAACACGACTTCAGACAACAACAGTCAGACTCACGTCCACTCATGTCAGCGTGGATGTCAGTTGGAACCACCCCTACGAGGCAGAGCATCACCACGACAGATAAAACTCCTCTGGGGATCTGGAAAACCAAGCAAAAGGAATGATAGGAAAAAAAAGAATAACTTAAAAAGGAACCGGCCTACAAGCAGCACATATGTAGGAGATGTTGGGATTTCATTTACATTGTTACGTCTGGTAAACATTTTATTTTGTTTCTCTCTCAGGGGGGATAAGAACCTAACTCGTTCACCTTATTTTTAATAAATGTTTCCTGTCAGTCTTAAAAGCAAAATTATAAGTGATGTCATCAAAGTTTTTTCTTTTGAATCTCAAGATGATTCATATGAAATAATCAATAAAGACTAAAAACCTTCATTCCTAAGAGACTTTAATAGCATTAATTAGTTGCCTTCAAACTTTCTCCTTTTTTTTATCTTTCATGTTACTTTATTTTTATACATAGTGCCACAGTTAAATCACAGATCAAAGAATAAGTACAGAATTATAAAGAAGAATTATTAATGAATGTGGTAACATTTTATTATGGATTAATTCAGGAAAACCCCCTCTTTAAGTGGAAAGAAACATAGAAAGAAACAAAGAAGAAACACCTGGATCATGAGGGGGGACCCTCCTGCCGAAGACCAGCCGGGTAGAGCAGGAAGTAAAGAAAGAATAGAGACACAGACACACAGTCAAAGACAGGATACAATAGTAAAATTATCTATCAGCAATTCAATTCAATTCAATTTTCTTTATATAGCGTCTATTACAACACAAGTTGTCTCCAGGATCTTTCCAGAGACCAGAACATGATCCCTAAACAATTATTACATAAACAACAGCAGGTAAAAACTCACCTAGTAGAAGAAAAACCTTAAGCCGAACAGTGGCAGGAAAAACCTGGACCAGGACCTGGATCAGGACCTGGATCATGAGCGAGACCCTCCTGCTGAAGACCAGGTAGAGCAAGAAATAAGAAAGAATAGAGACATAGAGACACCGTCAAAGGTACAAGACAGGATAAAATAGTAACTATCATCAGTAGTCCAATTAGACTTCTGTGAATATGGGTGATATATGGATAGACGGTGGTCCAAGGGGATGAGGACTGCAGGTCGGGGTGTCAGCAAGCATCCAACAGACATCCACACAGACAGGTGAAGGCAGACACTGGGATGGTCAGAGGTGGAACTGCAGCAGAACTAAGACTTCTAATTTTATATTTTATTCACACACGCAATCCTCCCATGATTCCCCATATTTATCACACATATCCTCATACAGAAAACACCTCAAAGTTTCAGAACTTTTAACACTTTTTTGCCCCGTTACTTCTGCCGCTGGTGCCACACTTAATGTTGCTGATAGTAGAAAATAGCCGCTGCTAGTAGTGTGATGGCCCTTGCAGTAAGTTAATGAGTTCTGTCGGCCCCTGCGGGTTTTGTTCTTTTTTTTCTAGGTGCCACCTGATTGGGGTTCCTGTGCCTCAAGTGCTGGCAGTGGATTGGTGCAGATGAAATGGGCCACTATTTAAATATTGGCGTGTGATGCAGGCGGAGCCCCCTCCCTGATAATTGGTGCATCTCCGTTCCCTCAAACGCTAACATATGAAGAGGCATTGGCTGAATTACCTTTGATTGTTCAACGTCCTTTGCCTTTAAACACTGGGTTTGAAGGTAGCACGTTTTGTTTGTTATTTTGGCGTTAGTTCACCCTGATGTTTATTTTGGTTTACTTCCGTTTTGTAAATAACATAACACTTAAACTTGTAAATAAATCAATTCCATACTTGAGTTGTGCGCGACCTTTCCTACTGGTTTTGGGATCGGGAGATGAGAGGTGGTCATTTATGTGCTGTCCCATGGATAGTAGACGAGGGGGGGGCATAGCAATCAGCCCAGGTTCAATTCAGGCACAACTTTGATAAAGCTCGCTCTGTACGAATCAAACACAGTGGAAATTCCCCAGTCCCTACTTGGTCACAGCAGGAAGAGGGTCAAAACAAATGGTAAAATAAACCACACATACACACAAAAAAAAATATTTTCTCGTTTTAGGCATTACATGCACAAAATCTCAAAACATGTCCCAGAGTTCTTTAAACAGTCATTCAGTTTACTCAAGTTAGTCCATCAACTCAACTCAACCAAGCTTTTAAAAAATAAATAAATGAAACAGTCTCACCCAGAAACCACCAGGGTTCTTCAGAATATCGATAGTGCACCTCCAACACCCAGAAATCACGTCCACATCCCTGAAGGCTATGCAGGGTTGGGAGATGGTCTCCCAAGGATGTCTGCTCCATGACCAGAATGATTGCACAGACAATGTCCTGTGGTCGCCAAAATGTTGTCGAAAACTTATTAACACCTCTGTATAACGTGTTTAAACCACAAGGTGACTATCTGGACTGAAACCGAGTTCATTAGACTATCATGAATAAAGACATGAGATTTAATACAGCAGTTGCATGCAAATGGGTCAAAACAGGTGTCTCAATTCAGGAATGACACAGAGATTCATCAGCACAGAAGTTATAAAGAACAGAGCTCGGTGCCCTTTAGACAAAATAACCTGTAGTTAAAAATGACAGACTTCCTGTACATTTGTGAACATGTTTCTTGGTTTTCTTGGGTTTCATGGGTTACTTTTTTGTGCAGGAAGAAGATTAAAGAATTAGAAATTAATAATGCTAACAATCCGACTCCTCAAAATCAATCTGATCTGCAAAAATATAAACTGCAGCTGCACGAATACTTAAATAAAAAAAGTAGATTCCTCATCCAAAGACTCAGACATGAACAATTTGAACTCAGCAATAAATCTGGCAAATATCTGCCAGTGAGATTAAGAAAAATAATGAAAAATTAACAATCTCCACAGTTGTTAACTCAACAGGAGACAGTGTCCAAGAACCCAAAGAAATCAACGATGAATTCAGGAACTTCTATAGAAAGCTTTATTCATCTACAAATAAGTCAAACATAGCTGAGATTGATACATTTCTCAACAATATTAACCTACCCCACCTTACAGAAGATCAGGCTGGAGAACTGGATAAACCACTAACCCCAACAGAGCTCCACAAAGCTCTCCAACTCATGCCCAATAACAAATCACCGGGTCCAGACGGCTTCCCGGCAGAATTTTATAAACACTTTTGGAATATTCTGGCACCCATATTTACAAGGTTAATAGCAGAAATTAAGAAAAAATCTAAGCTCTCTACAGAAATGAATACAGCGATGATTTCTTTAATATTGAAACCTGGGAAAGATCCCACTCTTCCAGCAAGTTATCGCCCATTATCTCTAATTAATTCAGACACTAAAATTATCAGTAAAGCGCTGACGCTACGAATAGAAACAGTAACTCCACTTATCATCCACCCAGACCAAACAGGCTTTATTAAAGGAAGACACTCTGCCAATAACCTGCGCAGACTATTTAATCTGATTCATTACTCATCACAAACAAATGCACCAACAGCCATATTCTCATTGGATGCTGAAAAAGCATTTGATAAAGTTAATTGGGAATTTCTATTTCAGACGCTTAAAAAATTTGGCTTTGGTGAATCATTTATTCACTGGATTAAGATTCTTTATACGTCACCGATGGCAACAGTCACTACAAATGGATTAATATCACAGCGCTTCACTCTGCACAGGGGTACAAGGCAAGGATGTCCACTTTCTCCATCCCTATTTGCCATCTTTATAGAACCTCTGGCAGCAGCCATACGACAAAATAGTCATATTCTAGGAATCAAAACTGGAGACACAACCCATAAAATCAGCTTATATGCTGATGATATACTCTTGTACTTACAAACCCCATCTACATCACTTCCTCAAACTATCAACCTTATTAATTCTTTCTCTGATATCTCAGACTACTCTATTAACTGGTCTAAATCCACCTTACTTCCACTGAATGCTAACAGCTGGGATGTTGTAAATGACACTGCATTGTTCTCAATCAACACAGGCAACATCAAATACCTGGGAATCAACATTTCCCCTAAGCTGTCAGAGTTAATTGGCCTTAACTACAATCCACTCCTGAAAACGATAGAAGGAAATCTAAAACGTTGGATAAATATACCAATAAACCTCATCGGTAGAATTGCCACAATAAAAATGACCATACTCCCTATGGTAAATTATCTTTTCTCAATGATTCCAATCAAACCTCCAACCCCCTGGTTCAAATCCCTAGATTCAATAATTACATACTATTATTGGAAAAGCAAAAAAGCTAGAATTAAATTATCAATGCTACAAAAAACTAAATTACATGGTGGTCTGGAGGCACCAAACTTCCTTCAGTATTATCTTGCAAATAAACTCCAGTATGTTTATAAATGGATCAAACCAAATCAGTGTGATTGCTCTTGGATAGAGCTAGAGCAATTATTTTGTAATGAAATAAAAATCTCTGATTTGCCATTTATAAGCCGTACTATTACTCGTCACCCCTGTTTTAAAAACCCAATCATAGCCTCAACTCTGACAGCCTGGTGGGACTTCTACCAAATGCTCAATGCCACGTTAGTAACACCGAGTAAATACACTCCCATTTGGAATAATCCGGACTTTCTGATAAACGGGAAACCATTAAATCTAGCATCATGGGTCACTAAGGGTATCACGCACCTCAAACACATCTACGAAAACAACACTCTGGTTCCTTTCTCTCACCTTGTACAGAAGCATCACATTGGAGGAAATCAATTTCTAGAATATCTTCAGATTAAATCTGCTATTAAGACAAAAATAAGTAGTAAAACACCCAACCTAAACCTTCCTCTGCTGATTTCAGAATTAACTCAAATTACTAGTCAATATAAAATTTTATCCAAAATTTATAAGTTAATTGCGATAAACAAGTCTGCAGTGTCCATCCCAACAACTAAATGGGAACAAGATTTAGAGATTACCTTCAATGCTGACTTCTGGCCTCAAATTTGTAAAAATATATTTATATCTACCTCAAATGCTAATCTACAACTTATACAATACAAAGTAATTCACAGGATTCATGTCACGGGGGAAAAAATGTTTAAAATGGGATTTAAGGATACGAAAATTTGCACACAGTGTACACAAAATTTACAGGACACCTACTTCAAGTTCAAGTTCAAGTTCAAGTCAGCTTTATTGTCAAGTGTGCTATATACGCATGGAATACAACGCATTTGAAATTACAGTCCTCTCAACCCACAGTGTAAAATAATATAATATAATACCCGTAAAGTGACAACCCATAAAGTGCTAATAGTGAAAGGAAAGAAAGAAAGAAAAGAAAGGTTTAAGATAGAGTGCAGGTGTAAGGTTCAGTCCAAGTTCGTAGCAGCAGGGGGTTTGGGTAGGGAGGGTAGGACTGGGAGGGAGTTGAGTTTCCTGACTGCCCGGTGGAGGAAACTGTCCTTGAGCCTGCTGGTTGTGGCCCGAAGACTCCGCAGTCTTCTCCCCGATGGCAGCAACCTGAAGTGGCAGTGGGATGGGTGGGATGGGTCACCTGCTATCCTCAAGGCTTTGCGGGTGAGGCGGGAGTCATAAATGACTGACAGGCCAGTGAGAGAGACTCCAATAATCTTCTCAGCTGACTTCACAACTCGCTGTAGGGACTTCCGGCAGGTCGCAGTGCAGGAACCGAACCAGACAGTGATGGAGCTAGTCAGGATGCTTTCAATGGCCCCGCTGTAGAATGAGAGCATGATGGGGGGTGGAGCTCTTGCCCTTCTCAGTTTGCGGAGGAAGTACAGGCGTTGTTGGGCTTTTTTGACGAGGGATGTGGTGTGATGGTCCTATGAGAGGTCTTCGGAGATGTGCACACCCAGGAACTTGGTGCTGCTCACCCTTTCCACTGCAGCACCATCGATGGTTAATGGAGCGTGCTGGGTGTGTGCTCTCCTATAGTCCACAATGATCTCCTTCGTCTTCTCCACATTCAGGTGGAGATTGTTGCTCTTACACCACGCAGCCAGCCTGCTCACCTCGCTCCTGTAGGCTGACTCGTCACTGTTGATAATGTGACCAACCACCGGAGTGATGGTGGTGGCTTTGAGGCATGTGGGAACAACAGCCTGGATCAGCGAGATGTTGAAGATGTCGGTGATGACTTCTGTGAGCTCGTCAGCACAGTCTCTCAGGACACAGCCAGGGATGTTGTCAGGTCCTGGGGCTTTCCGTACCTTTATCCCTCTGAGTGAGCGTCTCACGCTGTCAGGGGATAGCGTCAGCACCAGGTCACCGGGTGGAGGGGGAGTCTTTTGTGCTGGGGTGCAGTTGTCAGCCTCAAAGCGAGCAAAAAAAATGTTTAGCTGCTCTAGCAGAGGAGCGAGGGATTCACAGGTCTGTGGGAGGGGCTTGTAGTCTGTGATGGTCTGAATCCCTCGCCACAGGTTCCTAGTGTCTCTGCTATCGTTGAAGCGGTCGGCTATCCTCCTGGAGTACTCCCTCTTGGCTAGTCTGATTCCACGGGACAGGTTGGCCCTGGCTGTTCTCAGACCAACCTCATCTCCAGCTCTGAAGGCAGTGTTCCTAGCCCTCCAGAGTCTGTGGACGTCCCCTGTTAGCCATGGTTTCTGGTTGGCCCGAAGGGTGACAGTTCTGGTGACTGTGACGTCATCCATGCACTTCCTCATGTAGAATGTGACGGTCTCTGAGTACTCCTGGAGGTCAGTGATGTTATTGTAGGTGGCTGCTTGTTTGAAGATACTCCAATCAGTGATGCATGCTATCTGTGACTGTGAACCAGTCAAAACCTTCTGGCACAACATCACTGACTCTCTCTCTCAACTTCTGGATTGCCGCATTCTACTGTCACCCTCAGTCTGCCTTCTGGGAGATTTCTCTACTCTATCACTGGATAACAGCTCCAATAGAATTCTTTCTATTGCCCTAATCATCGCCAAGAAAACAATCCTCATGAACTGGAAAACTAAAAACGTATTAACTGACTTCATATCAATGGAACAACTATCTGCCTCAATTAAAAACCAAACACCAAATTTTAACTGAATTTGGAATAAATTTATGTCATCCTTCGCAAAATAACATCTTCACTCCTCGTTGTTCTTGATTGCAATTAGCTTTTTTTTTTCTTTAGCCTGATAATTCGCTGAACTAGATTGGTAAGTCGGGGGGGGGGCAGAATTCCTTGTGGTTTTTGTCGTTATTGGGGTTGTGCCCGTGCGTTCTCTCTTGCCTTGATAGCTTGATAAATTATTATTATTTTTATTTATTTATTTATTTGGCTGCCGGCTCTCCCAGGCGGCGGCCGCTGCCCCCGCTGGGGTGGGGGCGGGTCTGGCGGCTGCTTGGTCCTTCATCCAAATTGACTGTATTGATGGTTGGTGGGGGCCCGGTTGTGCCCTTGGAACTTGGTCGCGTACGTCACCGCCCCCTGGCTGCTCTGACTGTTGCCCTCCTGTGCTTGATGGTGAGGTTGCTGGGTGTGCTGGAGTGGTCGGCTGTCGTCCTGCGGTCCCGGTGGCGGTGGTGACTTGCCGCCCGGTGGCCGCGGCCGGACCGGGGGGGGGAGGGCGGGGTCGGTTGGTGGGTGGGGGGTTTGTGTGGGTTGATGGGTTGGGGGGTGGGGGCGGTGCGGTGCGCGTTTTGGGGGGCTGGGGTATTGCCATCCCTATCGGGTGCGGTGCACTGGGCGTTGGCGGTGGTGTGGGGCGGGGGGGGCGGTCGGCCCCCGGGGGTGGCGCTGGGGCACGGATTGGGGCTCTGCCGCCATCCAACTCCCGGGTCAGTGGCGGCCCCATACGGCGCTGCCTGGTGACCTTCGCTGGGGCCGGCGCCGGTTTCTGGCCTGCGACTGGGGGAGTGACTCAGCCTCTTCGGGGCTCTGGTGCCCTTTTGTGGGTGGTCCTGATGGTTGGGGCGTGTGTTGTGGGCCTGCTCCCCCGTGGCTGTCCGGGGCTTGCTTGGTGGTGGCCCCCGGGCCTCGCAGGGCCTCCCCACTCCGCTACCCCCCCCCCCCCCCTCTCATATATGCAAAAAAAAAACATAACAGAGAGAGCTGAGATGTGTGGGGGGTGCCCACCCCGTAGATGCCAGCTTACGTTTTTAATGCATCCAAACATACTTACATAAGAGGTGAATTTAAAAAAAACAAAAAAAAACAACACAAACTTAACCATAAGAACTGAGATGTGTGGGGGGTGCCCACCCTGCAGATGCCAGTTTCTGTTTTTAATGCACCCAAACACACTCACATGGGAAAATATACTATTTTAAATTTAAAAAAAAAAAAAAAAAAAAATGAGAGGGGAGGGGTCCAGGTGGGGTGGGGGGGGGTTCGGACGGGGCTTTTCGGGGGACACGTGCCGGGCGGTCCCGGTGGGTCTCTGGGTGCCTGGCTGCCTGGTCCGCGCTCTTGCCTTCGGAATCTGGTCCTGCGATTGGGATTTCTGGGGCCTCGGTGGATCTGGGTTGCACCTCGGTTGGTGGGTCTGGTGCCGGGGCCGGCCTCTGGGGGGGACCTCTGGCGGGGAAGGTGTGGCGCCGGTTGCTGTCTGGGTGTGCCGCGGTGTGTCGGCGGGCTCCTTCTCCTGGTTCCTGCGCCGCCTCTGGGTGTCGGCTGTGTCCCCACCCTGCTGCCTCCGCTCCTGGCCCTGTGTATCGGTGGCTGGTGGGTGGTGGCGGTCCCGGCCCTCCCTGGGCTGGTCGCGCTGCTCTGGCTTCTTCTGTCCTTCTTCTGTCCTTCTTCCCTCCTTCTTCCCTCCCGCCTTCCGCCTGCCCCACCCTCTTTGCCAGTCCGGCACCGTGGCTACTGGAGTTCGGTGTCGCTGTCGCGTCGCCGGGGCGCGTGGCGGGGGCCGATGCATTGGCGGGCCACCGGCGACACTGTTTCTTGCCCGTGCGGGGTTTGATATGTTTGGAGGTCGGGGGATCTGGGGGCATCTCGCGGCCTTGTTTCCTTGAGCCTGCCGGGTCTCCAGCTGGTCAGAGTCAGAGTCAGAGTCAAGTTTATTGTCAATTCTACCACATGTGAGATACATACAGAGAATCGAAATTACGTTACTCTCAAACCCTCGGTGCTACACAATAAATACATTTTAAACACAAAGTGCAAGTTAAAAAGAGACAAGAAACAAGTTATGACATGACATTTGTACAACAGTTTTTCGGTTCGATTAAAGTGACATGGTGCAAAGCAGGCGGTCCAGTTCTGCCAAAAGTGCCTGATGCAGATACAGAGGTCAGAGTGAGTGAGGGGGGGGGCAGGGAGGGAAACGGTGGAAGAGCAGGGAGAGTATTCAGCGTCCTGACGGCCTGGTGGACGAACCTGTCCTTCAGTCGGCTGGTTCTGGCCCGGAGGGTCCGCAGCCTCCTCCCTGATGGCAGCAGACTGAAGAGGCTGTGTGACGGGTGGGTGGGGTCTCTCACAATGCTGAGGGCTTTGCGAGTCAGACGGCTGCTGTAAATGTCCTGAAGTGAGGGGAGAGAGACACCAACGATCTTCTCAGCTGCTCTCACGACGCGTTGGAGAGACTTGCGGCAGGTTGCGGTGCAGGATCCGTACCACACGGTGATGCAGCTGGTCAGGATGCGGTGCAGCTCCGTACCACACGGTGATGCAGCTGGTCAGGATGCTCTCGATGGTGCCTCTGTAGAAGGTGTACCTGATGGGGGCCGGGGCTCTGGCTCTTCGCAGTTTGCGGAGGAAGTAAAGACGCTGCTGTGCCTTCTTGTCGAGTGATGCAGTGTTAACAGTCCAGGAGAGGTCCTCTGAGATGTGGACACCCAGGAACTTGGTGCTACTCACCCTCTCCACAGTGGTAATGGTCTGTACTAAGGGAGGGTGTGGGATCGGCGGCCTCGGATTCCTCCCTCCCCTCCTGCTGGCTGCGGCCGCTGCCGTGGGGGGCTGGGGTGGCCCAGGGCTGGGGGGAGGGTTGGGGCACTGACCGATGACGATAGGAACCGACAACGGAATTGTAAGAATAACTATTTAAATGAGGAAGTGTTTAAATGATTTAATATTATTTGTTTTGTAATTAACAAATCTATTATTATTATTATTATTATTATATTCTTGTATGTATTTATGTACAAATAAGTTTATATACATAGATGTATGTTTATATGTGTGTGTGTGTATGTGTGTGCGTGCGTGTATGTGTATGTATGTGTGTGTATATGTGTGTGTGTAGTTATATACGTGAGTGTGTTTGTGTATATATGTGTGTGAATGTATGTATGTATGTATGTATGTATGAATAGCTGTGTGTGTGTGTGTGTGTGTGTGTGTGTGTGTGTGTGTGTGTGTGTGTGTGTGTGTAGGTTTGTGTGTGTGTGTGTGTGTACAGGTTTGTGTGTGTGTGTGTATACAGGTTTGTGTGTGTGTGTGTGTACAGGTTTGTGTGTGTGTGTGTGTATCCAGGTTTATGTGGATACATGCGTGTGTGTATGTATGTATGTATGTATGTATGTATGTATGTATGTATGTATGTATGAATGAGTTGCATGAGTGTAAGTAAATGATTACGGGGAAATGTATTGTGACATGAACATGCAAAGTGTATGCATATACTGATATACTATATGCAATGATTTAAAGGTATGTGTATGTATATCATATGAATAGCTACCTATATATATGTGTATTTTCAATTAGGCACATGTGTACATGCATGTATCAATGTATATTTGTATGTATGTATAGTCATGTACATGTGCATGTATCTTACACTTACGCATAGCAAAACTCTTAGATGTCCACACATTAATCCACGGTTTATTTTCATTGATTGTATGAATATGCGTGTGTGTGTATGTGTATGGATTATTTATCTATCTTTTCTGTTTATGACTTTACTTTGATATATGTGGACATGTATGAGTATTTAAATACTTCTATGACTATTATATATATGACTTTTCAATACTGCCTCCAACTCCCCCCAAACGCTCAAACGATGTGATTGTAAATAGAAAGCTCCTCCCCCGTTTCTCTGTTTTCTTTTTGCTTATAACACCTGATTGTCTTGTGTCCACTTTTTACTCTTTAAACAACACATTATAAACTCTTCTTGACACATATTACAACACAGACACCAAACTGCACCACCACTGTCTCGTCTCTCTCTCCTGCTCTCTCTCTCCTCACCCTCCACACCCGGTGACTCTAGCCCTCCTCTGCAGAATATTTATATCCCTCTTTCTGACTCTTCCTTTACTTTTATCTTGTTTGATTTCTCCAGGGATCAATAAAAATATAGTTTGACTGTTATGAGGGCTGCTGAAGGTAGCACACTTGCACACACCCACACACACAAAACACCCTTGGTTACCAGATTAAAATGCATATATACAACTCCGGTTATACCAACATGGTATCAACCATAAATATATGTGCAAACAAGGGCAAGAAAAAAAAAAGGACTACTGATGATAGTTGTCTTGTACCTTTGTCTTGTACTTTACCCGGCTGGTCTTCAGCAGGAGGTTCCCCCCTCATGATCCAGGTCCTGATCCAGGTTTCTTCCCTCTTAAAGGGGAGTTTTTCCTGCCGCTGTTTATGTAATAATTGCTCGGGGGTCAAGTTCTGGTCTCTGGAAAGATCCTGGAGACAACTTGTGTTGTAATAGACGCTATATAAATAAAATTTAATTGAATTGTCAGTTCCAGTAGTCACAGCTGCCGCTGCAGGACAAGACTAGAACAGTTGGTCTTCAACACAGCTTCATCCTGGATCTGCTGGTGTAGACCTGCTGCAGGGGGACACCAGCAGGATCCACTGAGTGGTGCCCTTCACCTCCTCTGTTTCTCTTTTATAGACCAGCATCAGAACTTTAAAGTCTGTCCTCTGATGGACAGGCAGCCAGTGTGAAGACCTCAGAGCTGGACTGATGTGGTCCAGTTGTTTGGTCTTAGTGAGGACTGGAGCAGTCCTTACTTACAGTCAATTTATTGTGGTCAACTGTATCAAATGCAGCACTGAGATCAGTAAAAAGAGTAAAACTCAGACTGACAAGTTTCCA
>CM026207.1:29127528-29160051 GCA_014839995.1 Xenentodon cancila
GCTCCGGCATTCCTTTGTATGTAGCCCGTTTTCAGGTTTCCTTCAGACCAAACTAAGAGTGGATAAACTGCCTTCTGACTCATTTCCTAAAAGTGTGTATCATATACTTCAATTAATGAACAGATGACTTTGTTTGACGTTTTTAAACAACGTTTTTGGGCATCTTTGATTATTGAGATCGAGTTTTTTGTTCTATGTGTAATGTGTTTTATTATTATTATTATTATTATTATTATTGTTAACAACAACAGTAATAACTGCATGTTTTCACAACTAAACTACATGCAGAAAAACTGGTAAGTTTATGTAGACGGGACCGCACAGAAACGTCCCAGGAACCAGGGTTCTTGAACAGGAAGTTCGCCATGTTGAGTTGAATTGGTGTTTTTGGCTGAGTTCTGGGATTTGCAGACGTCATAACTGAACAAACTCCTCCCAGAGGTTTTATTGGATCAACTTCATACTTGATGTGTTTCATCATGGCTTTGCTGACGTTAAAACTCTGAAGCTTTTGCGTTTCTGTCCAGAAACCCGCACCGATCCAAAGAGACGGCAAACCTGGTCAAATCCAGGCTGCAGAGGCTGATGCAGCTAATCTTTAAATAAAGCAGAGTTTTCATAAGAGGACCTTCCCATAATGCAGTGGAAACCTTGTGTGGAAGACGTAACTAGCCCATGCATTGTCCAGTTTGAACCAACATGAATGCGTTTCATTCTGAACAAGCGGATTTGACAGTCTTGGACAAACGCCATAGCGCCACCTTCCGAGGAAAGCGAATGTTTGTTGTCACATTTGTCCTGTAATTACTCTGCGTTTATCAGATCAGCCTGAGTGCTGAACTGGTCTAATACAGTACATAAAGTTTCATGGATTTCTGACTAATGGCGCCTGCGTCAGTCGCCATGCAAATGGAAGTGAGAATGGTTCATGAATTATTTCAGGATTTTTCAGTGAACGTTTGCATGTGAATTGTTTTTGCTGTTTCCAATCTGTAGAGACAAGCATTGTTGGGCCCGGCCGGGGTCAATGGCTGTGACTAAGCTAGACAGGATTTAATCTGGCCCAAATGTGTCGCACATGTTTGCATCTGCAGTGGAATATTCAGGAAAACCTGCAGTGTCACCTGTTGGTGACAAGAAAAGACCGTAGAGACCTCAGGTTTTCTGTTTGTGTGATCTTAGTGGTCTCCCCCAAAGAGATCCAGATGCTCATAACTGCTCAAACTCTTCGTGCCACCTTGTGATGAAAGGAAAAATGTAGATTCATGTTTGGAAGTTGCTTTGCCTCCTAGCAGGATTAGAGGAACGTGACATTTTGTGAGGAAGTTCTTACTAAGTTAATGATGTCTCACAGGAATATCGGAAGGTGTACATTGAAGAGCACAGTTGTCATGGCGTTGGGGTAGAACCTACCTACTAATAAATAAAGGTGCATGTGACTTTACAGATCAGTGTAGGAGGGTCAATATCATTAAAAAACTTCCTTTGAGACGTCTGGATTTGGGAAAAAAGCTAAGATTTTCCGTTGATCTTTTATACTCATTCTATCTGCTCCACCACAGACTGTTAGAAATGGATGTTGGTCAAGCTACAGGGATTTTAAAATATTAGTTATAAGCAGATGGTGTACAAGAAAACCCTGTATCATGTCCACCCAGTCAAGGGGAGGACATGGGTCAAGTAGAATAACAGCATTTTCATTTCTTAGGGTTTATAAAACACACAATCTCATGCAGATGATTTGTCCTTTACCTAACAATCTTTGTTAGATAATGAGAAAGAGCATTTCAATGATGATGAAATGGACTCAAAATATATCTGATAGTTGCACTTCCTTTTTGGTGTAAAACCTGCAAAAATATTCAGTCAAACTTTGAACCAAAACTATTTGGTCCTTATTTGTTTATATATAAAAATAATCACACTATAGCTTTCTATGTTTTTTACTTATGACAATAATTAGTTTACTTAATAAAACTTGAGAATGACAAGTTTTGGACGTTGGCATAACAGGGTGGACGAAAGTGAAAGAAAATGAATTATTTACTTTAAAACAGGAAACTATTAATAATTGAAATAATTTCATCTGTTAACACAAAGCTTAAAACAAAAGGACACTGCAACTAAACTCCATCATCAGAACATCACCAAAAGACATCGCATCACTTCCTTTTAGGGAATAGTAGAAAAACAATGAAAAGACTTTGAACTGACTGAACAGCTGAACAAAAAGAAGACAACAACAAAACCTGTTGTTCAACTTCAGTTTAAGGGTGGACTCCGTTCTCCACATCCCTGTAACTGCTCTTTAACACTTTCAAACAGACTCCTCAGTCTGCAGACACAACCTGGTCAGAGCTTGTGGTTCGGACTTCAGTCAAAGTGTTCCCATCATGGTACCAGCTGACGTCCTCCGGGGGACCTGATCAGACACTTTGATCTTGGCAATGCGGTGCAGACACTTCATTTGACGCTGCCCATCCACACCTATGATGACGCCTGGGTGACCTTCATGGTCATAAGTGATGATGCACCACTGTCCAATGTGCTTTAACTCAGTAGTGACCTCTATATTTCTCTGTCTGGATCGACATCACGACATTGTCAACGTCTCCCTGCCGTCTCTACCCCACTTGGAACCATCATCAGAGAATATCATTCAGACCATTTCCTTGTTATCAGTTGTTATGATTGAACAGAAACGTTTAAAAGTTAGTTTGTAAAACATCAATTTATGATCCTGATCAAAAGTCCTGCTGGGCTTACGGGTTACGGCTTACAGACCAGACCTTCTTTGAGGGAATTTTAACCCTAGAATTGTTTTTATACTGTTTCTCTTGCTGGTTTAAGTTTTTCATCAGTTTTAGATCGCTGCTGCTTTGTAACATTGTATCTAAAAATGTTATATGAATATTGTTTATAATTATCATTATAATAATAACCTTCTGCTATGGATCAGGAAATCATTTGCTGATCTATATTATATATAAATATGTAAAACTGTTATATGTGTAAAGAATTGACCCGTCATGGAGAGATTGGTGACGAGGTGGACATTTAATGACATGGTGGGTCTTCAGCTAGCAAAATACTTTAATATTGAAGGTGTCTGTATATTGTTTATCAAATATAGTTTGAATTTCTGATGTTTCTGTATTTCTTAATATGTTACCATGACAGTGTGGACACGTTTACCTTGAACACATCTAACTACACAATAGTACACAATATGACAAACGTTAGAAAAATATAAGGCTGAATTTGATGTATTTGGAGCAGTAGAGGGAACGTCCAGTGAAGAAAGACAAAGTGGTGTTGATGACGTTACTATTTAGTCAGTTAATCAGTAGTCATTTAACAGACAACTGATTAACTGACCCCATAACAACGGGGTGGAAAGCCGTTTCAGGGACACTGACAAAATGTTTAAAATGATAAAAAACAATTGAATACATGTCATCAAAGTTACTAATTTTACTGAAGAACTTTTGAAGAACAATGATGTAACATAAAAAAAGTTTTTATTGTTTTTAATTTCTTTCTGCATTCAGCAGTGTTGTCAGAGCAGCATGAGGGCCATGCCAACATCGGTTCACCCAGTTACAGAAAAGGGTTTAAAATGGTGCGAATCCACGTCAAGAGGCTTGTTATCACACGCAGGGGCCGATCACGCTTGCAGCTTTAATTATTATTATTATTTTCCTAAATAAAAAGCGTTTTTGGAGGCATGGGACTACAAAAAGGATTTATGTTTTTTGTGGAGCCCCACAATACACTTTCTCCTACAGTGATGACCTTTATGTGACTGATGAATCAGAGTAAAACCTAATAAAAGTCCTCGTAACTCGTTGTGCTTATGGCCCCAGCAGAACGAATAGAGGAATGTCAGAAATTCAGGGAAAGTTCTTATCAAGTTAAAGATGTCTCACAAGAATATAAGGAAGTGTACATTGAGGGTGTGAGAGGGCGGCAAAGTTCGTTGTCTCGCCATGAATACAGAAGTTGCATGGTTGTCATGGTGTTGTGCTTGTCATACCGTGGATGTAGAACCTGCTTACTGAAATAGAGGTGGATGTGACTTTACAGAACCGTGTGGGAGGGTCAATATCACTGTAAAGTTCCTTTGAGATTTCCTTATATGGAAAAAAAGCAAAGATTTTCCTTTAAACTTTATACTCATTCTATTTATTCCACCGCAGACTGTTAGAGATGGATGTTGGTAAAGCTCCAGAACTGTTTCAAATATTTTATATAAAGCAGATAATGCACAAGTGAGTTCACTCTGTCATGGACAAAATAAAAGTAGAATAAATACATTTTCTTGCATAGGGATTATCAAACACATTTTCATAGAGATGATTTGTCCCATTCTTAACAATATTTTTAGATAATATGAAAAGTATTTGTTTCTCAGGGCAGCACGGTGGCTTAGTGGTTAGCACTGTTGCCTCACAGCAAGAAGGTTCCTGGTTTGATTCCCGGCCCGGTGGGTCTTTCTGTGTGGAGTTTGCATGTTCTCCCCGTGCTTGCGTGGGTTCCCTCCGGGTACTCCGGCTTCCTCCCATAGTCCAAAAACATGCATGTTAGGTTGATTGATCTTTCTAAATTCTCCCTAGGTGTGACTGTGAGTGTGATTGGTTGTCTGTCTTTGTATGTGGCCCTGGATAGACTGGCGACCTGTCCAGGGTGTACCCCTGCCTTTCGCCTGATATGCATTGGGATAGGCTCCGACAGACCCCCGTGACCCGGAAACGGATAAAGCGGGTATAGATAATGGATGGATGGATGGATGGATATTTGTTTCTCTCAATATAGTCTAGTTGCTTCTCCTTTTTGGTATAAAACCTGACTGCAAATATATCTAGTCAAACTTACAACCAAACAATTTGGTCCTCATTTGTTTATTAAAATAATGACTTTAAACATTTGTCTAACTTTTGACAATAATTTGTTTAATTAATAAAACTTGAGGATGACAAGGTGTACAATCACAAGACGGGGTGGACGTTGGCATGACAGGATAGACAAAGCTGAACAAGAACAGAACAAGTTATTGAGTTTCAGGCAGAAAACTCTGAATGACTGGAACAATGACTGCATTCCCAGGAGTAAGCAGAGCCGACCATGCCAAAATCGAGTACAGCCAATCAAAGAAAATGGTTTCAAATGGTGGAAATCCATGTCAAGAGACTATGACACTCATATGTGTGTAAATGTTTCTTTTATACGAGAACCTCAGAATGTTGTGATTTTCTAATAGGTTCATGATGACTGGGTGATTTTGTGGGCGTGAAAAAATGGCCTAGCAGCGCCACCTTAAAAATACAAAAGAAATCGAGCCCCTCGTATGAGTTTGGCCTACATGCATGAAAATTGGTACGTTTATGTAGAAGTCTCAAGGACCCATATTCTTAAATCTACAGGAAGTCTGCCACTTTTAATTGAATTTGGGATTTTGGCCTGATTTTTGTGATTTGCAGACCTCGTATCTGAACAAACTCCTCCCAGAGATTTAATCGGATCAACTTCGTAGTTGACATGTTTCATCTAAGGACTTTGCTGAAGTTAAATTGTGAAGCTTTTGAGTTTTCGTCCAGGCACTCGCCCATGACGTTGCAGCAAAATCCAACGTTTCGCCATCAAATTTCCACTTGTTCTTACTCTGTCCTGCATTGTCCCAGAGGCCTCAGATCCGCTGCGTATGATCGGCTCTGAGCAGATCCATATGGTCGTATTTAGTCGTTGCCTAGTGTTACCTAGTATTTAGTCATACTCATAGTCCCCTCGTGGCAACATAAGTCACTCTCTTGATGTTTCGATGTGGCTGTTCTGACACGATGGTCAAAGAGATGTCAAACCTGGTCAAATCGATGCTTTAGAGGTTAATGGCTAATCTTTAAATAGCATAGTTTTCATCAGAGGACCTTCCCATGATGATGCGGCGAATTTCGGTTAGCCACGGGTGGAAAACTTGTTCTAACTTGGCTATTTGTTGTCCAATCTGAACCAAAATTTATACGTTTGATGAGGATTTCATTATGAATAAGTGGATATGACAATCTTAGATGAGCTCCAAAGCGCCACCTTCGGATGAAAGGGAAATGGTTTTTGTCACATTATGTCCTGTCATTACTCCGTGCTTCATCAGATCAGCCTGAGATTTGTACTGAACGTACTCAAAACTGGTCTCATGCAACACACAAACTTTCATGGATTTATGACTATCAGCGCCTGCGTTATTTCCTGTGACACAGGAAGTGGATAGTTTACATAAGAAACAAATTCATTAAAAATCACCCCTTTGTCCCTCAGAGGGGAAATTCAAAGATCCGATCCTTTTTTATTCAGAAGTTCATTACTCTACATTTTAAAAATATGAAATCATAACAAATGATCATATATCTACCATGCTTTGTCTGATCAACTTTAAACTAAGCACAAACATCTTGAGCTCATTTATTGCTGTGAGTTTTATTCAGATCATTTTAAATATTGAACACTAAACATCTATTTTTTATGACATCTAATGTATGAGTCCATGTCACCTAGTAGAAATATACCTGTATATGTCAAAAGTATTTTTTTCTTTCAGATGTTTTTGGTGGACAGCTGAATATTGTGGAATTGTTGAAAAATTATACAAGAATATGCTGTTTACAATAAGCAGAGAGAAGCAGGGGCAGGTATAGTTTAATCTGGCCCAAATGTGACATGTGTATGTGTTTGCAGTCCAACTCTGACCACATCTGCAGAGTAATATTCAGGAAAACTGAATATTACTCTAGACTTTCACTACAAGTCGGGCTCCTGTCATCTGCAGAAATACTCAAATGACTGCAGCAGTGGGGTGGGTCACTAATGGTTGTGTGGTTGTGTTTTGCCTCTCAGAAAGATTAGTCTAATGTCAGATATTGTAGGAAGTTCTTTAAGAGTTGATGATGTCTCAAAGAATGTTAGAAGGTGTACATCGAAGAGCATGGTTGTCATGGTGTCAGTATAGAAACTACTTAATGCAAAACAGGTGGATGTGACTGTACGGAATACATGTAGGAAGGTGGTTGCACCTGGGGGAGGATGCCATAGGTGTGAGGGCCTGATCAACACTGCTTGCAGCTTCAATCTTTAATTGCTTCTTACAAACTCTCTGGGTTTGTTAGATAGTGCAGCCCAAATTGTCTTATTTTCTTTGTGCTCTGGTGAGTTTATCCTCCTGCTTCTCCTCTCCATGTTGTGTTTGATGTATCCTTCTGTGTAGCAGCTACACACGTAGGGTAGGCACACCACCTCCACTGCTTCTGCTGTTTATATTACTGTTTGCGTTGCTCTGTAAGGACACCACCAATCACTAGGTGGCAGTGTAGATTCTATTGCTTCCGCACTGCCGCATTTCTTTTGTTTACTTCCTGTATATAGTTCAGACATGCCAACACAGCAAATAAATAATATTTTACGCAAGCTTGAGCTGGTAAATGCTGAACATCAGTCATTTGTACAGCATTGTGGCAAACTATTCTTCACATATTGAAAACCACAAAGAACATATAGTGGTGGACATTTTTAAAATAAAGGACAAGTCTGCCAGTCACGTTTCTTGCTGTCTGCAGTCATTAAATGTGTATTTAAGAGGTGGCGCATCAGAGTACACAGCAGTATATGTTGTCGGGTTCACACCTACGCTGCAGATGCGTTTTAGCATTGACACAAGTATAAATCCGGCTTTAGCTCTGCTGTTATTGGGGACCTTCCTAAACCAGTCAGACATGCTTCTGTCAGTCACGTACCACAGAGGATATGAGACAATTGTAGAATTTTTCTTTTTGAACTGAATTGCATTTAAGCCGGGGTAGGAAAACCTGATAGGACAGTTGCTCCTGATCCAAGGGGCAGCGCCGATGATGGCGTATCAAACTGCGTTTGCACACAGTTGGTTAGAAATGACCAGTCAGAGCAATGAACAAGAAGACGTATTCAGAGAAAAAAATCAACGGGAGAGTGAGTTGTGTAGAAGCGTTTGATTGAGCGAGAGAGATGACAGCGTGATAACAATGTAATCCAACAAATGTTGGCATTTTTGGAAGCAGAACTTGAGAATAAGCAGTGTGCTCAAACAATCAACCGATGTCTTTCACATCAGGGACCGTTTACAACACAGCTGGCTACAGATAACGTTAGACAGACTGAATCAAGTTCACATTAGTTCTTGAATACTTTATTGTTAGAGGAGGTTCACTAGATGCCTAGATTACCAGTTGTAAATGAGATGGGTCTCATCCACCTCAATCCCCAAAAGATTGTCACGGAAGACCTTGTCTCACCATTTCTTTTTTCTTTTTTACTTATATTTGATGCATTTTGCCCACCATCTCGAACCTTTCTCTGTTTATGTCTCACCATTTCATCTCCAAACGCCGGGGTTCAGGACAGGCATTGCTTCCAAACTCACTGTCATTGTTGTTGGCAAGTTGCAGTGCCAAGTCTAAATGTGGTGCTCTTGGTCCTCCATTAGGTCAATCAGCAGAGACAACAACCAATAGTGGGTTTTTACTAAGTCTCAAACATAATGTCAGGAAGCTCCTGGCATGATTGCTCTTTTTTATTTATGCTCAACCAGTTGTTCACCTGTTAAGGTCTTCAGTGAGCAGGAAGAGGTGTGGTCTGGGTCTTTAGTGCTACTTAAGTGCTTCCAAGCCCTGCCTCCTCAGATTGAGTTGTGAGATTATAAATTCATGAGATTACTTGAAGGCCTTAAGACCTCGTTTAAAACATGCATAATGCAATGACTTCTTCGTTCTAATTTTACAAATAAAAAGTGTTGTCTAATAAGAGCATTTTTGTCATGTCTGTCTTCATCTCTGACATATTGCAAGCTCAGTCTGTTGTGTGTTAACAGCGGTCAAGCACCAAAGCAGACTAGATGTGTATCTTGAGTGGAGTACAGTGGATGGTTGCTTCTGGGAGGCTTCTGAACTGCTCCAGGCATGAGCTCACTGACTAGAGTGGCTGCAGTTGACAGCAGCTGGTGTGGTGTGCCTTTCCGTTGCTGTTCTGTGTCTTGATGGACTTGAGCTTTACAGCGATGGCTAGACAGCCTGTCTGGGAGTATGACATGGAATACAAGTTTGGACCTCTACAAGTAAGGAAATGCATATTATGTGTACCAGTTTTATTTTTTATATCTCCTTCATTTATGTGTTTTGTTCCCATATAGTCGTGTGTTTCATTGTATTGTTTTTTTTTCCTTTTTACTTTAGTTGTTTTTGTTGATCATCATTTTGCTACTTGGTGCATAGCGCTATATAAGCAAAAATGTCTTTGCCAATGAGGTAAGAAAGATTTACTTGACTAGAATTAAAAAAACAAATGAGCAAAATGGTCTCAAATGGTCTTCTAATTTTCTTGAAACAAGGCATTTTTACTTTCATCTAAATTAGTTTTTGCAGCGATAAAATGGGTGTTACTACAAGGTGAACTGTGATACACAAGGTGGCCATGCTCAAGCTCGCTTCGCAGGTCCTTTCATTTAAAACATGGCACCATGCAGTAGAAGGAAAAAGAAGCTTCAAAATCACTCTTCACAAAACCTATGAGTAATGCCACAGAGGGTTTGTCAAGTAATTATACCGCGTTGTTCATACTTGTGTCTCCACAGCCCCTGTGAGTATATAATATCTTGCCTTTCCCCTTTTCTGTCAGATTCACTACCATCATCATGTTCTTGTGTCTCTTCTGCCATTAATTTCTCTGCCTAGTGGTCGGTTTTTATTTGCCTTTTGGACTACCTGCCTGTGCAGAGCTTTTTATTTGAAATAAAGGACATTATTGTTTGCTATACCTACCTAAAGATCGCCTGCATTTGGGTCCTCCCAGACTTCATCATTAGTCATACTGTACTGCTTTTCTTGGTTTTGTAAACAGCCCTTAGATTCCAGTTCAATCACTGTCTGTATATTTTAATACATCAGGCTGAATACTTATACACAGGAGGGTTTGTTTAGCCATCTAAAATATGCAGTTTAAAGTTACATTTTCAATTCATTTTTATTTATAAAATGTATTTTATCTATAAAATAAATGGATCTATTTATGGGTTTATTACAACACAAGTTGTCTCCAGGATCTTTCCAGACACCAGAACATGACCCCGATCAATTATTACATAAACAACGTCAGGTAAAAACTCCCCTTTAAGAGGAAAGAAACCTGGACCAGGACCTGGATCATAAGGGGGGACCCTCCTGCCGAAGACCAGCCGGGTAGAGCAGGAAGTAAAGAGAGATTAGAAAGAGAGGATGAAGAACAGACAGAGGAGAGACACAGACACACCGTCAAAGGAACTAAGAGTTCTGTGTTCATATTATTGATACATGGTATTTCGTGGACTACAGAGACAACTATCTAAACAGGTGTAGACAGCAGACACTGGGATGGTCAGAGGTGGGACTGCAGGTCAGCAAGCAGCTCCTGAGGCTCTGGTCCACAGGACATGCACAGAAGAGGAAAAGAAGGGCCAGACCAGCACAACAAACTACAAGAACAATGAAGCACAATTATACTTATGGGATACTGTTAATAACTGAGGGTTGAGGTGAAGAAGAGACAGAGAAGGCAAAGAGAAACAGAGGAGGTGAAGGCACCAGTCGGTGGATCATGTTGGGGTCCCCCTGCAGCAGGTCTACAGCAGCAGATCCAGATGAAGCTGTGTTGAAGACCAGCTGCTCTGGTCTGGTCCTGCAGCTGCAGCTGTGACTACTGGTCCTGACACACTAAAGTTTACACCAACTAGATGTTTTACTGAACACAAACGTTTGAAGTTTGGTTTTAAAGGTGGAGGTGGTGTCAGCCTCCTCCACCCAAACTGGAAGTTGGTTCCTGATAACAGAAAGCCGTCCTCCAAATCTACATCTGGATCTTCTAGGAACTACGAGTAAACCTGCACTCTGAGAACGGAGAGCTCTATTAGGAACATATGGTTCTATCAGGTCTTGCAAATATCGCGGCGCTAGGTCATTTTGGACTTTATATGCCAGTAATAAAATGTTAAATTGGATTCTAAATTTTACGGGGAGCCGATGGAGGGAAGCTAAAACTGGAGAGACGTGGTCTCTCTTGTTGATTCCTGTCAGCACTCGCGCTGCTGCATTTTGGATCAGCTGGAGGCTGTTAAGAGAATTACTTGGACATCCAGCCAACAACACGTTACAGTAATCTAGTCTAGAAGATACGAACGCATGAATTAGTTTTTCTGCATCACTCTGCGAGAGGATGCTCCTAATCTTTGCGATATTACGGAGGTGGAAAAACGCGGTTTTACAAACCTGATTAATATGCTGTTTAAATGACAAATCCTGATCAAAATAACGCCAAGGTTTCGCACAGTTTTACTGGAGGCCATCGCAACACCATCTAATCCCTTCAACAGCAACCTCTGTTTTATTGGAATTTAGGAGCAAAAAATTAGTGGACATCCAGTCTTTGATGTCTTTAAGACAAAGACAAAGTCATCAGCTTTCATCATCTATGAGGAATATGGCCAGAGGAGATGATGATTCATGCTTTTTCACAGTGAGCTGGTTGTTTCTCTCCCCACCTCCTTCACACTTCCTACCACTGAGCTGTTCCTGTCTGTCTGCCTGTCTCCCTGCTTTATAGGCACCTCTGAGGAAAAGAAAGCAGCAGAACCGATTTATTCTCAGAATAGGAAATACAGAAATAAAGTGGTTAGGACTGCTCTTCATTTTTCAGATTTTCTCATTGGCTTCATAATCATTCAGTATACTATTTTCCTATTTGGAAAAATGAACTTATCATGTCTTTCCACACAGTATTGGCATCAGTCATAAACGGAACAAGAAATGATCCGTTTACAGTTTAATGTTTCTGTTGGGACAATAAATGCTGTAGTCTGAGAGGGAGTTTTCAAATAATCCAAGCAGGAGGTGGAGCAAAGTCCGTTTTAATATGGTGTTCAAGGAACTTTCAAAGTAATGTAACTGCACAGCACGTGAACACTGGTTGGAAGGTTCTGCATTTGTCATGGTGTCCTAAAAAGGAGAGCTGCATTGATAAATCAGCTGATGATCAGAACCAGTTGATATTTGGTCATTTCTTTTCTGATTTCAGGTGTTTTTTTTTAACATTTCATTTTGCTCATGTATTTTTGAGAGAAGAGGGTGTCGGTACTAAGAAGAGTACACAGATATTTAAACTGATGGCATTGTAAGTACACGTGGTACAGCCTGTAAGGTGAGGATGAGCTGTGGTGGAGCAACAACCAGGACAACAAACTCAAGTCCAACCCTCCTATGATTCTGTATGTTTTCAAAATATAGACATATGGCATGTCAGAATGATTGCATCTTAAATACGATATTCCTGAAAATATCTATTTAAAAATATCCCAGCTCGATTCACAAGTGTGAACAGTATCAGGTCTTTTTAAAGAAAGTTCTTATTAAATTTGAATATGATCTCATGTGTACAACCTCATTCAGGATGGACTGAGGGCTGGGCTTCGATTTCTTTTCTGAAGCTGCATCTTAGGTTATTTTTTTTTTCTAAGACCAAAAACACATTTTCCCATATGATTAGAAGTGACTCGTTTTTTTGTTGTTTTGTTTGTTTGCAAGAAACAGCTGGTCTTGCGAACCCATCCCATGGTTAAGAATTGTGGAGAATACTGGGGATGCCAGTTGCATACTGGAGTCACAAGATCCCGTCTACCTATGTCTATGTTGTTTGGTTGTTTTTGGTTCTCTTGGATGGGTTGTACTGGAAGATTAGTTTTTCCTTCTGGGATTATTAATGATATAGAATGAAACCTCCCAGAACTTCCTATATATGCTTCAGAGTTGCTTTTGGCCTCTTGGTGAGTTTTCTCCTCGTCCCCTCATTAACTCTGGAAGGTTTGGTTCTTTGCATTTACTCTGTGGTGGCACACTTTTTTCCCATTAATAATGGAAAAACTCATGATAATTTTGTGTGTATTCAACTCACCTTCATAGAGGTAAAAAACAAAAAAATGTCTTAGTCAAGGTTGTCCCATACGCAGACCTCCCGATATTCCAATGGGGAAATGATTTAACAAGTCCTCTGAATTTCTGGACAGAAATCTGTAAATTCTTCTCTGATGAAAAAAAACAACATAAAAACAGACACACATTTACAACATAATTAGTACAAAATCATTCACAGGTCTCGCATCACTAAATAAAAAACGTTTAAAGTGGGTGTAGTCGTAACCCAGAACGTTGGACTGGGAGACCAAGCCACCACCCTGGCCTTGCCCCCCGGCTGAGCTCTTACCGTGCCTCTTTTAATGCACATCACTAGATGAGAGCACTTTCCCATAGGGTTATACTAGGGTTACAAACTCGATTATTTAATAGGATCGGAGGTGCTGGATTGGTAGAGGGGAACAAGTGGTGAGCAGGATTTAGTAGCACTCACACATTCAGCTTTTTTAGGAAGTTATAAAACAGCTTAACTTCACATCCACACACCACACAGGGTTGAGGTTTAGGGTTCTGAGGCTGCTTGGCACTGACTAGCCTTTGGGGTGGGTGGGTGTTGGCATCGCGGGCAGTCGTGGCGGGCCTCGGTGTCCTCGTCTATTTCTTTCCTCTTTTCCCCCCACTATCCCCTGTCTCGCCTGGTACCTTTTGGTTCCTGGTACACAGTGGCAGGATGCGTCATCCCTGGCACCGCGGTGGTGCTGGGGGTACGAGGGTGGGTTTGCTGTGGTTGTGGCATGCGTGCTTGGTGGCTACTTCTTCCTTTGTTCTTTTTTCTCTCCTGTTGTCTGCATATTAATATATAATACCATATTCGGCAAAATCTACATGCTACATGTATATGCATTTTGATCTTGCAACAGAAGGGTTTTTTTGTTTTTTGTGCATGGGTGTGTGTGTGAGTGTTTCCTTCACCAGCCCTCTTGACAGTCTGCCATATTTTATTGACCCCTAAGAAAAACCTGATTCTGTCAGAGGACTAAAATCACAGAAAGTGGGACACAAAAGAGCAGGAAGGAGAAGACAAGACAGTGATGGGTGCAGCTTGACTGTGTGGTGTGTTGTTGGGATAAAAGACATTTTAACGTAGGACAAGCGGATGTATACAAACGGGAAAGGACAGACAGAGACGGGCAGGAGCATTCACTGTTCACTTGATGTGTGTGTGGGAGGCCTGTGAGGATATATTAAAATGTCTGTGGTGCGAGGTGGGGGGCAAATGTATATGTTGATTACATAAAAGTCACACGTACATGCTATTTATGTATAGAATATACATACATGTCTCTTTAAATGCTCATACGTATGTAAATATACCAATATAAAGTCATATTCATGCAGTCAACTACACAGTCAATTATACATACATAACCATAAATCAATTTGTGTGTATCTACATAAATGAATGGTGAAACAAAATGTTGCAATCCTCAATAATGATAAGCAAATGTGTAAACACCTGTTTTATCATCTTTTTATATGATAAAATAGGTTTAACTACCCACAACTGTTAAGCAGTCCTAAGACATATTTTAACCGTCTTTAAAGATCTGCATCCAAGTTGCACAGATGTTCTTTGTCATGTGCTCTCGTGCACAGAATGTCGTCCTGATAATGTAACATGGACCAAGTCCTCCCCCAGTCCACACAGGACTGGGGGAGGACTTGGTCCATGGCTTGATGGAGCAGTGGAGGAGCTGAGGTGATGCCATGAGGCAGTGAGCAGTAAGTGAACAACCCATTATGTGTGATAAGAGTCAATAAATCATGTGACTTTTATTCCACATGTATCAGCAAATAGACCTGATTAAGACTTTTAACTGGTTTTGTCTTGTGTGCAGCCCAGGAAACAAGCCACGTGTTAGGGCAAGTGGACACTTCTCTGCTACTAACAAAGGATTCAGTGTTATCTTAGTCTTCACCGGTCTTGATTCACTTTTTTTATTTTTTTTTGTTACAGGAAAGATTGTTTTGAGCCACTCACTGGTTGCCATGACATCAAGAACTTTATTCTTGACCACAGTATCCATCCATTATCTATAACCGCTTATTCCTATTCGGCTCGTATCCTTCATTCTGCCTAACTCATGATGGAAAAACGATATCATGTTTTGTGTTTTTGACTGTGCCTGTGTGATGGCTGTTCATATGGTTCCGGTTAAGTCAGATTTCCCTTCATCACGGACATCCTAAAGCAGGACATTCATAATATAGCGGAGCAGTGTACTTATTACACTGTACAGCCACCTCTGTCATCCATTTCTTGGGACAGTAGGGATGTAATCTTCCAATATCATTTTGCTTCTGTAGGATTATGGTTTTTCAAGAGTCCATTCACTTCCTGGGAGTAACTTCTCTGAATAACGTCTTTGCTGTCTAATTTCTTCAGCTGCACACAAGCCTGTCTCCCAATTGGCATTGTTGCAATATGCTTCACCTCCTGTGGAAGCACAGCCACGAAGCCAAGTACAAAGGTATCTGTTGAAGTGTGAACGGTGAGTGAAGTCAAGGCCGTGGGGAGCAGACCTGCTCGCTATGGCACTCAGGTCTTTATGTGCACACTGTTATTTTCATTCTTAAAAAGAATAAATAAAAAAAAGCTGATTTGTGTAAACATTTATTCAGTTCCACATTTTTCACAGACTACATTAGATCAGATCCTAGACTGCTTAAACCTCAAATTTCCTTTTAGAATAAAGGTTTTAAAAACCACAAACTTTGCTCAATATATTCATTAAGAGTGGTTTCATATTAATATTATTTTGTAAAATCAGAATTTTTATTTTTATTATTAATAATTAGGTTTTTATATGAATAAAACATTCTTGGTGGTTGGTCCTGGTAGAGGTTCCTGTCTGGCACCAAGGATAGCACAACCACTTATAGGTTTTTTGGGGGCAGTTACTTTTTCATCTGGGACCAGTGGAAAGTTCTTTTTCTTTTAATAAATGAGTGAACTTACCTGACTGCTGGAAGAGAAATGAGTACGCATGTTGCAGAAAGACGTACCCTTTTCTTACAGTAAACGACTGCATGCTGTGATTTGTTTTAAAGTTAAAAATCCGTATTAACTGAGACTGTTTAGTGTGTCACAGGAAAAACCTACTAATGAGCTATATTTGGTAGGTTTCAAAATGGTTAGTATAGCCACATCTCCTGTTTATGGTAGACTGCAGCTACTGTACACAAGTGTGTTCAAAAGCAGTTTACACCACTTCCAACAGTAAGCATGACGTCCACACATTGTTTTTGTGATTTTGCCTATGCAGCGAGTCCCAGTGGACTGCACTGAGTACCGTCTCTGGGTCTAGCTCTGGTATCCACCCTCAGAGGGTGACTCAAAGGGTTTTTGTTTGCTAGCTTCCACTTAGCCTAAAATAACTTGATCTCAGCCCTATTTTCATTTCTCCTTCCTCCTACACACAGCTTCAACTCAGCAAGCCTGGCACATATGGCCCTAAAAATGCAGCAGGAGGTGGTGATGAAACACTACTGGGGGGATTCAGCTGTCAATCTCAAGCTCTTTTTTATCCCATGCATATTATCTTGTAGAATTGTTTTCCAACCACCCTTTTATCCATTTCTCTTCTACTCCTCTTGCAGTACTCGTCTTGCTTGTTCAGTCAGAAATTCCCATTTAATTGCTAGTTGTAATAAAGTATTATCACTCTGTGGAAGTAAGTAAAAATGAATGAATGTTAAAACACAATTACTAAGGATAGTCATGTCAACCAGTTCTAAAATCCCAGTTGACAGATTGTTAATGTTCTGGCGGGAGCCTCTAATGTCTTTTTTTCCCCACACCTGCAAACAGATGAGATGAGACAGTTTTTTCTCTCTGCAAAAGACTCTGAGAAAATACTTACAAATACACAAATACAACACATTCTTGAAGGTCATTCTCAGCATTGTAGAGCGTAAATGTAGAAATTTGGCAGGAAATTGTTTACACTGTAATTCTCGCTTTTAAGTTTCTTCGAGCCTTCTTGGGTTTGGATTGCTCTGTGCTTGTCGGTTTTCTATGGAGACTTACCTCCACATCAGTTCGTCCAAGTGAAGAAGGAGTAGAGCCAAAAGACAAACCTCTTAGTTTTCCAGTCAGTCTACATTCCCACCCTCACCTATGGTCACAAGCTGTAGGTAGCAACCCAGAGACGAGAGCGAGGATGCAAGTGGCTAAAATGAGTTTCCTCTGCAGGTTGTCTGGGCTCTCCATTAGATGTAGCATGAGAAGCTCGTTGTTGTGGAACAAACTTCTGCATTACATATTTTAACCACCTGGTTAATGGACGGACGGGCGGGCGGGCGGGCGGCCGGGCGGACGGACCTCTTACAGTCCAGGGACATGCATGTTCGACTGGGGCTGTGCACAGAATATTTTAGGGGCAGATGCTAAAACCCAGAAGAAAGTGTAAAATGACACGTCTTTAATGCGTGTGTATATAATAGCTACTGTTTCACTTATTTAATTTAAATAGGCATTAATTTCTACATTCGTAAACTTATAGAGATACTTTATTCTGGTTTTATTCTTTCATGAACTCGCCACACAGCGACTGAGTTCAAGGTAGTGATGCGTATACAGGTTCAGGATTCAGCGAGCCAGATCTACGCCAGGTCTCAGTGGTGCTGCAGTATTGACATACGGATCATTTAGTACAAGAATAGCAGCAAGAATGCCACATTATAAATCGTTAAGTGGAGCACCAAAAGACGATAGAGCTCCCTCAACCTTAACGATAGCTTGACCCAGGCCAGAAAAGTTGCTGCTTTCTGTCGCATCCTTTCCTTTTGACTTTCCTTTCATGACATTTTTATTCAAATGGAAAAGCAACAAAAATGCATGTGCATGAATGTTGGTGTGCTTTAAAGATGTCTATGCTGTCTTTGCTTTATCTGCCCCAAACCTTCTCCTTGAGCAGGCTCCGTTTGTGGAGTGTTTTCTTTTTTTCTTTGGGGCATGTACATGTGACAGATTGGCACAAATCTTTTCACCTCTCTCAGTGTCAATGTTGCTGGTCTTTACGAAAAATGACTGAAGAATAGCTTTATTTGGGGACTGGTGGGAAAGAGAGAAACTAAAGAAGGGTCGGCTTGTTTTTGTTACCCTCTGCAGTTTTGTCCCTTTGCAACAATGTTGACTTTTGCACTTTACTTTGGTGTGATTTTAATCTCTGCTTCAGCCATTTTTGAAGTCATAACTCCACATACAAACGATTAACTGTCTTTTTTGTAATTCATCACTTGAACACTGGAAGATGTAGTGTAGTTCAACGTATTCCAAATGCACATGTATGGCACATCAACATCATGTTCCAGTTTAATGGAGTTTGAACTTGGGAAAAGAAATGAGCTGTAACTAGAGTACATATCTTATTTGGTGTGCTGCAGCAAACGCCTACACACTTTGGTTTAAATTTAGAAATGCTTTCAAACAGAAAGCATGACTGTTGTTCCTTAGATGCAAACATAATTGCCTCAAGAGTGTTACTTATCCATCAAGAATATCCCACAGATGCAGGCCTATCGCAACACCATTCCCAAGACTTCCTCAAAATACAACACTATTTTTTTATTATGTTGTCGGGCATATTATTTGTATGAGTTGAAAGTGAGAGACATTCACTACTTGATATGTTGCAGGGAATAACAGCGGGCTAACATGTTTCACTTTATCTTGAATGACTGATCCATAGATGCAAACAGTTTTCTCCCCTTTAAGAATTCACTTAAATCAGTTCTGGCATTCCAGCAGGGAATATATATATATATATATATATATATATATATATATATATATATATATATATATATATATATTCAATTCAATTTTATTTATATAGTGTCTCTTAGAACACAAGTTGTCTCTAGGTTCTTTCCAGAGACCAGAACATGATCCCTAAACAATTATTACATAAACAGCGGCAGGTAAAAACTTCCCTAGTGGAAGAAAAACCTTAAACCAAACAGTGGCAGGAAAAACTCCCCTTTAAGAGGGAAGAAACCTGGACCAGGACCTGGATCATAGGAGGGACCCTCCTGCCGAACCCCTTGTAGAGGCTTTCCGAGGCCTCATGGCAGCCACCTTCAGCTGCTTGTTTCTGGGCCTGTCTGTTGTCAGCACTGACAAAAAACTCTATTACGCTGAGATCAGATGACTGACTTGGTAGTTGAAGAATGTTTCTTTGGCTTTCAAAAGTCTTTAACTACTTTCGCAGTTTGTTTAGGGTGAAAACACAATCCTATCAGTTTTGTAGCGTTTGGCTGTATGTGATGCCTTAAACACATAATTCTGAACTAATCTTGGTACTTCTGTCAGCTTTTCTGAATAAACACCATCCCGATTCCACTGGCAGCCATACCCGTGACAAAACATCTCCTCCGTCATCTTTCTATTGTACTTTGGATCATGGGCTATTCCTTTCCTTTTGCATTCCTTTCCAGTCATTCTGAATTATTTTTTTTTGGCATCGTCAGTTAAAAGAATCTGAAGGAGGCATTGTTTTTAGATGGTTTTAATCATTAAATCACGTATAAATAGTCTGATTTCAGATAGGGTGAATATCTTGAAATACTGACCTCTGCAGTGCTGTGGCAATTTCTATAAACTGCGCAGTGTAAAGTTATGAATCCTTAGAAAAGGTACAACATCACTGAGCTTAAAATTGAACACACATGCAGGTCGAGGCCGGACAGTTGAGTCTGACACGATGTTCGGTCACATACTTTTTATAGGTAACAACGTGCACACAGCAAAGTTTCAGTTGGTACACAGGAAAACCTGCCAACTAAGCACAGGCACTTCCGGGTAAAAACGGGAGCCTCACAGGTTCACAGGCCCCCCCGTTCATGTACTTAACTTAATGCTTGAGTCCTGTTTTTAAGTTCACGCCCTTAGTCTGGAAGTGTCTTGTTTGTCTTTACCAGTCATGTAAACATCTGGAGTGACATGACACTTCCCCCTTTGAATAAATCAACACATTTAATCACACATAGAGCTTATGTCTTAAAGAACTACATCTCTGATTCTTCGTCATCCTGAGGTAGTGGAGGAACAGAGGGCTCATTGCGAGAACTGTATAATCAGGGAATGCAGCATTAATCATTGGAGCAACCAAAGATCTCACCAGGAGTATGATGCACAAGACAGCATCATAAGCAAAATAATAACAGCAAACAAACAGTCCCACCTTTATTAACCACATCGGCCACTCTCCACACAATCATCCAGGTACGGCAGGTGCACCAGGTACTTGTCTTGGTGGACATCTGGAGCACTGCAAGCCACCAGAAGTTGGTCATGATGTCAGGGGGTGCCTGTGTGTGTCAAGGACACAAGAAATCTGATGATGTGAATGGAGTCAGGCAAAGGAGACTTATCAAGGTGAACAGATTGGAGGGTAGACTACCTCTCACGGGAACTGGTCTCGGGGATTATTCTGCCCTGTGGTTGAGAGGCCAGTTGTCTTAGGGTCCTCAGGTAGTGTTCCTGAGAACTGTCTGCAATGGCTTGCATGGATCCAGGTGGCTCTTCAGGGATCTTTACTGCCGTATGGTGGTAAAGAGCATGTAAAATGGATCCAGCCACCTGTTGGATTTCCAGTGCTTTCTTTGGAAGTCTTTCACCAGAATCTGGTCGCCAGGCTGCAAAAGATGTAGGGGGGCCTCAGCAGGTCTTGGCAGAGCCACCTTTACCGCAGTCTGCACCTGTGATAACGCTTTGGAGAGATTTTGACTATAAAAAATAATTTCACTGTCACACATATCAGTGGATCAGAGAGCTCTCCACTTTAGGATTCAATTCCAGTCATCTGTTAAAGCATGCGCATACACGTCAGGACTAATGGAACTTCCTTTCTGTATGGAAGCCCGGTTTCCTCACAACATTTAGCCAATTTTTTGTTTAACTCTGGATATATATATATATATATATATATATATATATATATATATATATATGCGATCTCTGTTATTCCATGCGTGCCACCCTGCGGCTGGCACGCATGGAATAACAGTTATTTTGACTGATTGTGCTGCTCAGTAATTAATTCCCGATATTCATGTGGTGCCCCATATTGATGTATTAATTTTGATAGTTTATTCACATTATTAATAATTGTCGACAGATAAATATTAATAACCTCCTAATAACTAAACAAGCACTTCCTTTGTTGCAGAAACCACAGATTGATGTGCCCTCACCAGGGGTCATAAACTGTGGGCAATGCCCAAAAGACAAGCTTGCAAATACAAGTAGCTGAATTTAATTTCCTTTGCAGGTGCAGCTGCAGGTCCTGTGATTCACAACTGAAACTCATTTACCTAATTAATTTGTGTTTTGCACATGTGTAATTAATGTGTGTTTCGCTCCTAGTCCTACAGTTTGTCATGGGTCATTACAGGTGAAAGGCTTGAAACTTTGAGCTTTAGTAAATCATGACCTTTATCTTTATACATTTCAAACAACACTTTTATTTCAACACTAATTCAGTTACATGTTTACAGTCAAGAGGAAGTTTACAGTCATAAAGTTTTTAAATGAAAAAATCAGAAAAGAATGATCAAATAAGGTATTTTAAAGGCTTCTAAATTACAAATTAAAATGATCATATGATCATATGAAATACCCCCAGTGAGGATTTAATTAGTTTTAAGTAATCTTTCAGTATTAAAAACTTAATTAAATTAAATTAACTTAGAGATGACATAGCCTTCCTTCTGACATAGCAATGAGCTATGTCAGAAGGAAGGGTGATGTACAGATGGATAGAGATATTACAGATGAGTGGATGATGGAGGGATGCCATATGAAAGGATGATTCATGGAGAGACAGATCAAAATGACATGACATCCTTCTCTGAGATACGCTCACGATGTATCTCGACTGGCTCCTGTCTGTATTCGCTGTATGTGAATAAAACAGCTGTAAATCCATTAACACTGAAAGACTGGTTATGCTGCAATGGTTCCAGTTGTGTTTAATGTGTTTAAAGAGAAGATAATGAGCTTAAGACAGGAAGATGACCAAAAGAGAAGAAGATGTCAAAAGAGTAAGATCATCTTAAAAGATGAACTGCTGAAGAGAAGGATAGCTGAAGCCAGGAAAATGAGCTAAAGAAAACAAGTTGATCATAGTGGTTAGTGCTGTTGCCTCACAGCCAGAAGGTTCCTGGTTCGATTCCCCGGCCTGGCAGAAGTCTGTGTGGAGTTTGCATGTTCTCCCTGCACTTACATGGGTTCCCTCCGGGTACTCCGGCTTCATCCGACAGTCCCAAAACTAGGTTGATGGGTTATTCTAAATTGCCTGTAGGTGTAAGTCTGCGAGTGTGTGGTTGTGTGTATCTATACGTGGCCCTGTGATACACTGGCAACCTGTCCAAGGTGGACCCCTGCCTGTCACCTGTAATGAGTTGGAATAGGCTTGGGCAGACCCCCGTGACCTTGGATAAAACGGATATAGAAAATGAATGGATGGATAAAAAGAAGATGGGCTACAGAGAGGAAGATCGGCTGAAGGAAGGAACTTTTTAGGATGATGAGTTGAGGAATTTAGTCAAAACACACAAACACAGCAGAAAGTAGTTGTTCTGGTTGTAATTGAGGTAATTCTGTTTTTGTCTGGGGAGGTTCTGGTTGTATTATAAATGGTTCTTGTTGTGTTCGGGGTAATTCTAGTTCTGTCTGGGGTGGTTCTGGTTGTGGCTTGTGTGCTTCTGGTTCTGTCTGGGGTGGTTCTGGTTCTGTTTGAAGCTGTTTTGTTTGTTATGGGTTGTTCTGGTTGTGATCAGGGTGGTTGTGGTTTCATCTAGGGTGGTTCTTCTTCTGACTTAGGTAGTTCTGGGTGGTTCTGCATGCGTCTAGGGTGGTTCTGGTTTTTTCTTGGGTGCATCCAGTTGTGTTAGTGGTGGTTGAGGGCTGTGATCTCGGTTCTACCTCTGCAATTGATGGAGCTTCCGTAGGAGCTTAACTCCCTGGGATAATTCGCATATTGTATGCTAAAACAGAGGTGTGTAAAATGGGAAGAAAGTGGCACTCTTGTAGGTCTGCAGATATTTATTATGCATTAAAAAGACAGTCTACTAGTATATACAAAACTCTTCACAAAGCTAGAACAGCTTATCATTCAATGTTGATAGAGGATAATAAAAATAACCCATGTTTTCTGTTCAGCACTGTAGCCAGGCTGACAAAGAGCCACAACTCTGTTGAGCCGTGCATCCCTGCAGCTCTCAGTAGTGAAGACTTTATGAGCTTCTTTAGCAATAAAATTGTCAGAATTAGAGAGGAAATCGGCCAGGCCCTCCCGGCAGTGGCTGTGGGCATTTCTTCAACCTCGGCGACTCCCTTATGCTCTGACCTGACTCTAGACTGCTTTGTTCCTGTAGACCTCCCTGACCTGACTCGTCAGTCGTCAATAGAGCTAAATCATCCACGTGTCTGTTGGCCCCATCCCGACTCGACCACTCAAAAATGTTTACTCTTATTGGTGCAACAATACTGGAACAGATCAACTTGTCCCTAGTCTTAGGATATGTGCCACAAGCTTTTAAAGTTGCAGTAATCAAACCATTACTTAAAAAACCCTCTCTTGACCCAGACATTTAACTAATTATAAACCGATTTCCAACCTTCCATTTATCTCTAAAGTTCTGGAAAAGGTCGTTGCAGCAGCTGTGTGACCATTTGTATAGAAATGATCTATTTGAAGTTTTTCAGTCAGCGTTCAGATGCATCATAGCACAGAAACAGCACTGGTTCGAGTCTCGAATGACCTTCTTATGGCCTCAGATAATGGATTAGTGTCCATACTGGTTCTGCTGGACCTCAGATAATGGGTTAGTGTCCATACTGGTTCTGCTGGACCTCAGATAATGGGTTAGTGTCCATACTGGTTCTGCTGGACCTCAGAGGATGGATTAGTGTCCATGCTGGTTCTGCTGGACCTCAGATAATGGATTAGTGTCCATGCTGGTTCTGCTGGACCTTGGATAATGGGTTAGTGTCCATGCTGGTTCTGCTGGACCTCAGATAATGGGTTAGTGTCCATACTGGTTCTGCTGGACCTCAGAGGATGGATTAGTGTCCATAATGCTTTTGATACCATAGATCACAGCATTTTAAATCATATCTGTCTGATAGATTCCAGTTTGTTCATGTTCATGAGGTTTCTTCATTACATACGAGGGTCTGCTATGGTGTCACGCAGGGTTCAGTGCTAGGGCCATTCTTGTCATTTTCAATCATGATTTGTCATTTCCATCCATCCATCCATCCATCCATCCATCCATCCATCCATCCATCCATCCATCCATCCATCCATCCATCCATCCATCCATCCATCCATCCATCCATCCATCCATCCATCCATTCCCGCTTACTCCATCTCTGGGTCACGGGGGTTGGAGCCTATCCCGACGTATAGTAGGCGAAATGCACGGGTCCACCTGGACAGGTCGCCAGTCCATCGCAGGGCATTTGTCCCAAATGCGGCAGCGCGAATGCTGACAGGAATAAACAAGAGAGACCACAAACTGCTGTCTTTGCTAAAATAACTTTTCGTCCAATGTAAAAACACTTCCCTGATACCAAAACACTCCAGTTTTTTAATTAATATGTCATGATTTATTGAGTTGAATGCTTTTTTTTAAACTGCAAGTTTCTTTTTGTCTCTGCAGCTGGTGATTTCTTCTGTTAATTCCAGGACTGTCAAGGATGTGGATCTTTGAGATCTGAATCCATACGGGCTTTCAGAAAGCAGTTTGTGTTTATCAATAAATTAGTCCAATCTGTAAGCAGTTTTTCAGGAGTAAAGAAACAGGCCTGTAATTAGTGAATCGGAGTCTGTCTCCAGTTTTGTAAAGTGGGACGACTTTTGCAGTTTTCATTTCTTTTTAAAATATCCCTGTTTTTAAAGACAGATTACAGACGACTATAGTATTCCTGTTTATTTTTATATTTTTTATATTTATTCTCAGCTTCTTCAGTTCTATATTTTATGAATTCTTTATAAAGTATGTTCTTTTTTTACAGTCATTTTTCAATCCCTTTGTGATCTGAATATTTATTTATTTTATTTTATTTCTTTATTGGACAAATCCTATCATACAATAATTTGAAGGTCTACAAAAATGTTTGATATGCTTTTTAAATAGTGTCTTTGTTAAATCCTGGCTCCCAGTTCTCTGTAATCAGCTCTTCTTTACATGCATTAATTGTCTCCTCTGTCTTCACTCTCTTGAATTATTGTTTAATATCCTGTTTATCGTTCTTGTAGCTGCTGTCATGTACTCCAAAAACTGGTAGATGATCACTGATATCATTCATTAATAATCCACTTATTGTTTTGTTTTCTATCAGGTTTGTAAATATGTTGTCTATTAACGTGGCCTGTGAGAAGTAAATCAACTAGGTCTGGTCATTTTAGGATACAGACGGTGCATTGTATGGATAAACTCTTTGGGTTGAGCAGATCACTGTTAAAATCCCCACATGTCCCCACTTTATTAAACAGAAACGTTTGAAGTTTGTTTTTAAAGGTGGAGGTGGTGTCAGCCTCCTTCACCCAAACTGGAAGTTGGTTCAATAGTGATGGTTCCTGATAACAGAAAGCCGTCCTCCACATCTACATCTGGATCCTCAAGGAACTACAGCGGTAGCCAGGAATCTGAGCTGAAGACAAGAAGTTGACCTCAAAAGAGAAATAACAGCTGAAAAGGAGGAAAAAATGAATACGGGAAGAAAGGCTGAAGAGAAGAGTGACCGTATTGGGGTGGTAGTGGTTCTGTGTTTGGGGTGGTTCTGTCTTTGAGGTGGTTCTGGGTTTAAATTCATGGTGGTTCTGGTTTTTTCTAAGGCTGTTTTGTTTCTGCTGGGAGGTTGTGATTGTGTTTGCAGTGGTTCTGGTTGTGTTTGAGATGGTTCTGGTTCTGTCTGGGGTAGTTCTGGTTCCATCCCTCACTAAATTAGTGAGCTGTCAATGACGACAGTTTTTCAAGGATGTCTGAAGATACCACATTGGAAATCCATTATAAATGCTCCATTTTTTTTATTGAACTTCAAGTGTAATATTTAGATAATAGTTAAATAATAATATTTAAAATAGTATTTAAAAAACCGGATCAACTAATACTTACTTACAAATCACACTCTTTCTTTAAAGACTGACCAATAAGGCAAGACAAGTTTATTTATATCGTATTTATGTACAAGACAACTCAAAGTGCTTTACATAAAAAGCGTTAAAATGCAATTAAAAAATTAAAGAGTTTAAAACCAGAAATAAAAGAAGTAAACAAATGAAATGAAATGAAAAAATGAAAAAATAAAGGTTGCAGTGTGTTATGGTGGATTACTGAAATGCAGCAGTAAATAAAAGAGTTTTCAACCTCGACTTAAAGCAACTGAGTTTCAGCAGCCCTGATGCATTGTGGGAGTTTGTTCCACAGGGGAGGAGCATGATAATAACAGCTTGATAATAACAAAAATGAAAAGGATCACAATAGGTTAAATGCTTTACAGCATTCAACCAATGAAACAGCTGTTAACCTATAAACTCCGAGACTCACTCCAACACCAACAGCTGATTCAGATCATTCAACTTCTGGTTTCATATGATAATATCATGAGTTCAGCTTAACTTTTGTTCAGCTCATCTGCTCTTCAGGTCATCTCCTTCTACAACTTTCTACGTCTTGGGGTCTTTCTTTGTCTCTTCAGCCTGTCTTTTTCCCAGCTGATTTTCCTCTTTAGCTCATCTTCCCGTCTAAAGACCATCTTCTTCTCTTCAGCAGATATTCTACTTTTCAGTGCCTCCTCCTTTCTTCAACTCATCTCTCTTCTTCCTCCATCTTGAGAGTTTTTGAATGTTGCATTTTACCATTTTCTTCACATTTTCACCTGACTTCAGCAATTTCTTTCATTTTCAGCAGTTCAGCTGTTTTTTTTGCAAATTTCAGCTCTCATTCAGCATCTCAGCTTTGAACCCTGCATCTTCAGATGAAATGCAACCTTTCTAGTTTCATCTTTATTTCTGTTTATTGAATGTTGTCTGTTTTTTCTTTTGTTGTTTTGTTTTATGTATTTACTTTTGCCAAAATGATTAATCACTGAAGAGCTGCTATAGTAAGGTGGTGAACAGTTCAACTAGGTCTAACTCAGGACTTGTGACAATGAGAATTAAATATACCACACAAGTTTATTTTAAGAGGTTCACATACTTTTTTTTTTATTCGCATTGCATGAGGTTATGTCTGATGCATAGTCACTGTTGGCCTTTTTTTGTTAGGCCTTTCATTAATTGATGTTTTATTGCTTTTCTCCCCCTGTCTTCCAGAGTTTGCAGCTCTCCTTCCAGGGACAGTCCTCTGCATCCCCTTCTGTGACCTTGGGTGTGGCATTACTCATCCATTCATTCCTCCCTCCATTCATCCATCTCCAGTCCTGCCATGAAAAGCCTATCAGGTAGCCGGGGTTATCATCATGTGGTCACCTATGAGCCCACATATGATCCACTGGGTCACCATGTTGACCACAAGCCATATTTGATCAGTCAGATGGACATGCCCGTCCCCATTCCCATGCCACATGCAGCTGAGTTGCCCTATTACAAAGCTCAACGTACTTCGTACCCCTCCGAAAGCAACAGCATTGTGCCGTATGGAACCTTCCCAAGGAGGTGCCACTCAACCTCCTCGTCTCACCATCCGGAGGTAAAGGATGAGTGTGTGGCCATGGTACCATATGTAGGAGGAGGAGGAGCAGGCGGAGGAGGCTATGGGGGTAAAACACAATCTCAGGTACCAATAAACTTTGTGGACACGTTTGAGCAACAGCCCCTGTTTTCCAGAGATGGCTACCATACACTGCAATACAAACGAGGAGTGCTGGCCAGCAGTGGGGGCATGGGTGCCAGTGATAACAACAATGATAGCCCTGGGCGAATTCGACACCTAGTCCACTCAGTCCAGAAACTCTTTACGAAGTCACATTCATTGGAGGGGCCACACCACACACAGTCATCTAAAGGGGCCAATAACGGGAGCATTAATGGTGGAGGTGGCGGTGGTGGTGGTTCAAGGGCTAGCCCAGAAGGCTTAACTCCATCAGTGGGACTGCGGCACCGGAAACGCAGCAAAAGCCGTGAGCGCTGTCGATCTGCAGAGCCCAAGCATCGAAGCTATCACCACCACCCCCAGCTCCAGGGCTCTGCATCAGCTCCAGGCTCTGGATACTGGAGCTCAGATGACAACCTGGAACGGGATGTGTGTCTTTACCACCCTCATCACTACCAACCTCCACCTTCACCCACTCCTTCCATTTCCCCCTCACCTATTGCCACAACAATTAGCTGTTGCCCCGAGAGCAACCTTGACAAGTTCCCCCAGACACCCCTCCCAAGTCTCACCTCCTCGCAGTCCCAGCAGTACTTTATGATGGACCCCTATGGCACGCTTAATGAAAACACACACATCCACACACGCCATGGCCACACATACCACCATTCTGTGCTGAAAGCCTCCCGGAGCAACAACGATGTGAAATATGCAGCTTCTTCGGCATGTCTGCCAGTTAGTGGTAGCAACAATAACAGCAGTGGCAGTATCGGTGGAGGAAGTGGCCCCTTGATGCCACTTGGTCTTTTGGATGGACCTCTCGTGAAGAAAGGGGCATGGTCTTCAAGCTTAACGGTGAGCAAGGCCCGAGAGGTCTACACCAACAACAGCAGCCACAGCCAGCTACGAGCCAGCACAGGATCCACTAACCTAAAACTAGATAGAGCTCTAGTCAAATCTAAGGGCAGTCAGCAGCAGGACCACTCTTTCCATTTCTTACAGGTAAATAATTCTTCCCTAAATCCTATAAAATCCAGTCAATTCTCCTTTTCCCCTAGTTTGAGTTTCCTGTCTCCACCACTTACTTTCCTCATCAATGATTCCTCAAAGTCAGTGGTGTCCAGTCTAATGAGACTTTGAGGTTTTACCCTTCTCAAACTCAATACTTTTGGATTTAACAAATGTTTTCTATTTGAAAAGGGAAAAACCAAACCGACTCCTTCAGTGGAGGGAACAGATTGCAACGCATACAAGTCTTTTACATACAAGTAAGTTTGAGTTAATAAACCAGTTTATTGTTGGTTGGATTCTACATGTAAAGGTTTTGCAAATCCCATATTCAAAATCCATTTGGGACATTTTTAAATTAGTTGTTGTTAAATGAGCTGCTATTCGGACCATGAATCATTGGACTTTATTGCCATAGTCATGTCAACAAAATCCACAAGAATTATTGAGGAATCTCTTAGAAATCTGATTTAACTAAATATGAAAAAATGTTTGATTAATATGCATGACTTAATGGTTAATTATTTTGGGTGGGAAGCTAGAACTTTGATCAAAGTCTGACCCAACTTAGAAAATAAATTGATTCAAATAATTAGCTAGACTGAACTACAGATTTAATTAGTTTGAGCTTTAAATTTTAAACACTTAATAACTTAAATGCTATTTCTGTTACATTTTAAAAATGTATTCTTTCTATCACATTGTTTATATTGGACTGTATGGATGTGCAACCCATGGTCATGAATATGACCTCTGCTCTTCAGTAGCGATCACAGACCATCTTCTCATTCTGAATGTGTAAAATGAGCAACAACATACCATAACATTCAATTAATTTTTCTTTTTTGTTTTTTTGCCCAATCCCCAAAGTAGTAGAAAGTTACATTAATCATGAAGAAAAACATGTCAAAATGTAGCTCAAACGTTTTAAAACACTTGAGATGATGAAAGAAGGAACACTGAAAACAGGAATATTTGCGAAAGAGAAGAAGATGGGCTAAAGACAGGAAGAGAGGTTGAAGAGAGGAAGACGACGTCAAAAGAGTTAGATCACCTAAAGTGAAGATTAGATGATGCCAGGAAGATGACTAACGAAAGCAAGTTGACCTTAAAAGAGTATATATATATATATATATATATATATATGTGTATATATATGTGTATGTGTATATATATGTGTATGTGTATATATATGTGTATATATATGTGTATATATATATATATATATATATATATATATATGTGTATATATATGTGTATGTATATATATATGTGTATGTATATATATATGTGTATATATATGTGTATATGTATATATATGTGTATATATATATATATATATATATATATATATATATATATGTATATATATGTGTGTGTATATATGTGTGTATATATGTGTGTATATATATGTGTGTATATATGTGTGTATATATATGTGTATATGTATATATATGTGTATATATATGTGTATATATATATGTGTATATGTATATATATGTGTACATATACAACAACTCGTTCCTCACCCTCCGTGGGTGGTGTCCCTTCTAAGCTCGGGTCCTCTACCAGAGGCCAGGGAGCTTGAGGGTTCTGCGCAGTATCTTTGCTGTTCCTAACACTGCACTTTTCTGGACTGAGATATCTGAGGTTGTTCCGGGGATCTGCTGCAGCCACTCTTCCAGTTTGGGGGTTACTGCCCCGAGTGCTCCGATCACCACGGGCACTACTGTCACCTTCACCTTCCAGGCCTTCTCCAGCTCCTCTCTAAGCCCTTGGTATTTCTCAAGCTTCTCGTGTTCCTTTCGCCTGATGTTACCATCACTTGGTATTGCCACATCCACCACCACGGCTTTCCTCTGCCCTTTGTCTACCACCACGATGTCTGGTTGGTTTGCCATCACCATCCTGTCTGTCTGTATCTTGAAGTCCCACAGGAGCTTTGCTCTGTCATTTTCCACCACCTTGGGAGGTGTTTCCCATTTTGACCTTGGGGTTTCCAGCCCATACTCCACACAGATGTTTCTGTAGAGTATGCCCGCTACTTGGTTATGGCGTTCCATGTATGCTTTCCCTGCCAGCATCTTACACCCTGCAGTTATGTGCTGGATTGTTTCCGGTGCTTCTTTGCACAACCTACACCTTGGGTCTTGTCTGGTGTGGTATATCTGGGCCTCTATTGCTCTGGTGTTCAGAGCCTGCTCCTGTGCAGCCAGGACGAGTGCCTCTGTGCAGTCCTGTAGGCCAGCTCTCTCTAGCCATTGGTAGGACTTCTTGAGATCAGCCACTTCAGTTATGGTTCGATGGTACATCCCGTGTAGGGGCTTGTCCTCCCATGATGCTTCCTCCTCCAGCACCTCTTCACCTTGCCATTGTCTGAGACATTCACTGAGTACGTCATCCGTTTGGGCCTTGTCCTTGATGTACTCATGGAGCTTGGCAGTTTCGTCCCGGATAGTGGCTTTCACACTCACTAGTCCTCGGCCTCCTTCCTTACGGCTTGCGTACAGTCTCAGGGTGCTGGATTTGGGGTGGAACCCACCATGCATGGTGAGGAGCTTCCTTGTCTTAACATCTGTGGTCTGTATCTCTTCCTTTGGCCACCTTATTATTCCTGCAGGGTATCTGATCACTGGCAGGGCGTAGCTGTTTATTGCCCGGGACTTGTTCTTGCCATTGAGCTGGCTTCTTAGGACCTGCCTTACTCGCTGGAGGTATTTGGCTGTTGCCATTTTCCTTGTAGCCCCTTCGAGGTTACCATTTGCCTGTGGTATTCCAAGGTACTTGTAACTGTCCTCAATGTCTGCTATTGTTCCTTCTGGGACTGAGACCCCTTCTGTGTGGACTACCTTGCCTCTTTTTGTCACCATCCTCCTACATTTCTCAAGCCCGAATGACATCCCGATGTTGTTGCTGTAGATCCTGGTGGTGTGGATCAGGGAGTCTATGTCCCGCTCGCTCTTAGCGTACAGCTTGATGTCATCCATGTAGAGGAGGTGACTGATCGTAGCTCCATTCCTGAGGCGGTATCCGTAGCCAGTCTTGTTGATTATTTGGCTTAGGGGGTTCAGAGTGCTGTTGATCTTGTACATCTCCAAGCACTCAGTGATCCATGTGTGTGGCATCGAGTCGTAGGCTTTCTTGTAATCAATCCAGGCAGTGCACAGGTTGGTATTTCGGGACTTGCAGTCTTGGGCGACTGTTCTGTCAACCAGGAGTTGGTGTTTGGCTCCTCTGGTATCTCTGCCTATGCCCTTCTGTGCTTTGCTCATGTATTGCTCCATGTGCCTGCTTATCTTAGTCGCAATGATGCCTGACAGGAGCTTCCATGTTGTGGAGAGGCAGGTTATTGGTCGGTAGTTAGATGGGGCTGCACCCTTTGTGGGATCCTTCAGGATCAGGATCGTTCGCCCTTCGGTTAGCCATTCTGGGTGAGTCCCATCTCTTAGCAGCTGGTTCATTTGTGCTGCCAGGCGCTCATGGAGTGCTGTGAGTTTCTTTAGCCAGTAGGCCTGGATCATGTCTGGGCCCGGTGCTGTCCAGTTTTTCATACCTGAGAGTCTTTCTTGGATGTCTGCCACTGTGATGGTGACTGGTTTCTGCTCAGGGAGGTTGCTGTGCTCCTCTCTTAGGGAGACTAGCCATTGAGCACTGCTGTTATGTGCTGCATCCT
>CM026207.1:29165527-29183027 GCA_014839995.1 Xenentodon cancila
CATCCCTCTCCATCCTTCTCCAGTTCGGATTTCTGTTTTTGGAACAATCCCACAGGAAGGGAAGTGTCCAAGTGGACCAGTGTGATGAAGCACGGGACCATTCCCGGAGGCTGCAGGCTGCTACGGCGCTCAGAAATCACCTGCTGCGTTTCAACTAAATGGACCATCTCACTGAGGCTTGTGGGGCTCTAGAGGAAAACTTCGAGCAATTAAAAGATGTTTACAACTTTGTTTTTAAATGACTAAATTGTCACTGCTGAAGATGCCAAATGCTGCTGATACATTCAAGGACAAACTGGAAAGTAGACTTTCATGACTTACATCATACATATTTTCTGAGCTGTGTCTGTGTTGTCGCTGGACATCCAACAAATCCAACAAATCCAACAAATCCAACAAATCCAACAAATCCAACAAATCCAACAAATCCAACAAATCCAACAAATCCAACAAATCCAACAAGGCCACTTAATGAGAGATTTTTAGATCAAGAAGCAAGTCAGGGTTTCGAATTTTACCAGAGATTAAAACATGGTGTTCATATCCTCAAAACCCATATCAAAAAAGAGCTTGGTTGTTTCTGAAAAAGACTTCCGAGAGGGTTATAAACTACTGCTGTCAAATACAACTTGTTTTATGGTTGCAACAAATACTCAGACTTCTTTATTTCAAGTTTGAACATCATTTCCACTGTCGCAGCTGTGATTGTGTCCCACATGTTTCTCTGCCGTTTTAAAACCCTATATTGTTGTATATTCTTATCACATTCATTCCTCGTGACGAGCATGAATATATATATTTATATATATATATATATATACCTGTTGAAAAGTTGAAATGACTTTGTGCAGTGTCCCTCAGCCGTGTGAGGCAGACTGTGGTGGAGCTGAATGCACATTCCACTTGATTTGCTCAGAGATGCAATTCATTGATAGATGTCCTTTCATCCTATTAGCTCCAAATTCCTATAACTGGGTCTTTAAATACATGGGCCCCATATCAGGGCCGGCCCCTGCTGGGAGGGCATATGGACTGCTTTGTTAGCAGGAAAGGAGTGTGTGTGCAGGGTCCACCAATCACTGCCCTCGCCTGGGGAGTTAAACAAATTGATTGGCAGACTAGTGGCAGCCAGTTCCAGACGCTATGGTCCCTATTCTTCTGCACAGAGCGCTGAAAAACTGTGGAAGCTGAAAGGCTATACACAAACGACATGTAAAAGAGGACTAGTTTCCTCTTCAAAGATAAGTTTCCACACAAATTTCCAGATTTTTTTGATGTTGAAGAGTTTATGGTAGATTTGGAATTCAGCTGTTTGCAGCATTCAGCAGTGAAAAGGAGGATGCTTTTTCTTTCTAATGATTTTTTCTTTGGTTTCTATTTAATTTAAAAAAAAAAGAATCTCATTTACAAAATCCACAAAAGCTAACGTTGAATATGATGGAAGCAACATGTCTCAAAAAAACAACCAGCCCTTTGTCACTGACTCTGTTCATATACGTTTATGGACAGAAATTCTACAAGCCCATGGGTTTCTGTCGGAAAAGGGTGGAATTCCCTCTTTGGTTGGGAGTGAGGTGCTGCCTCAAGTGGAGGAATTTAATATCTCAGGGTGTCCATGAGTGAGGGAAAAATGAAGCAGCAGATTAACAGGCCAATTGTTGTGTCATCTGCTGCAATGCAGATCCAGTGCTGGTTTGCTGAGGTGAAGAGAGAGTGAAGAGAGAGCTGAGCCTAAAGGCGAGGCGTCTGTTTAGTGACCGATCCATGTTCCTACCCTCACCGGTCTTCGTGAACTCTACATGGACACTGAAAGAATGGAACTGTGGACACAAACAGCTGAAATGATTTTCCTTCCATAAGGTAGCTGCACTCTCTCTTAGAGATAGGGTGAAAAGTTCAGTCATGTGGAATGATTATTTCCCAGCTGGCCTGAGAATGCCTCAGTTTCCCCCAACAGAGCTGGAGGACTGTTGTGTATTGTTAGTGAACAGTAATAAACACACTGAGAAAGGAACAAATGGGTGTCTTGATGGAACATCTATAGCTTCTGTAATGATCTTACAACAGAATGTAATAAGTACATGGACACTAGGAGGTGGCTCGGGAATAGGAGGTCAGGGCTTCTCTTAAGCTGTTTCCCCTACAACCTGTATTCAGATAAGAAGAAGTTAATAGACGAATGGAAAAACAAGTTTGGCTGGTGCTAACTGCTATGCAATTTTCCCTCGTCTAGACTGTTGTCTGTATGCATTGAGGGCTAATAAGATCCGTTTCTGGAATTTTAGGAGAGTTGTTAGGAGAGGAGTTATGTTGTTCCATCCCTGGGACCCTGTACAGGATTAAATGGGTATTGGATGGATGGATGGATGGATGGATGGATGGATGGATGGATGGATGGATGGATGGATGGATGGATGGATGGATGGATGGATGGATGGATGGATGGATGGATGTTATGTGTTTTTTGTTTCATGTAGGATGCAGTTTGGCAGCAGACCGTGAAAGATGAGGAAAGGCAGCTGTGTACAGGAGAGAGTGGGAACTTCATCTGTTGTACAAGGACAGAAATGATAGAGAGCTTGATGATATGATAGTGAGAAGGAAAATGGTTAAACTGTGCATCCAGAAAACCAGGTGAAAAAGCCACAATGGTAGGAACATTTGAGGACAGAGACCAGGTTTAATCTGTGATAGTGAACATTGGCAGTACTTATGCCCCTCAAGTTGGCTGTGTGTTGGAAGAAAAAAAGAATTTGTTTATTTAAACGATGGTAAGTATTCCTTGGGGTAATGAAGTAAGTTGGAAGAGACTTTAAAAACCATGTTGAGAAGAGATAAGAAAGTGATGTCCAAGCATAGTGTTAAGGACAGGAGCATGAAAGTGCAGAAGGTGAAAAACGTCACAAAAAGGATTGAATTGTCTGTGAGCTTGAACACCCAGGAAGGAGAATGGTGAAAATGAGGGTTTGATTGGGAAGGATCTGCACCAGGTAACTAAGGATAGATGAAAAGCATACTTTGTAGAACCGATGAAAAAGAATCCGTAGGGTTGAAATGGGAGAAGCTTTGATGAGAATATAGATCGAAAAGGCAGTTGTCCTAGTGACGTCTCTACTTAGACACAGAAGTAGAGGAGAGAAGGGATTGAAGTTTCTTTTTTTATGAACTTTTGGCACTAGAGTGCCTTTATTCAAAGTAGGTTGACAGGAAATGGGTGAGGAGAGAGGGGAAAGACACTCGGAAAGACACCAGGCAGGGGTTCGAACATTAAATGGCAGCCACTCAACCCACTGAGCTATCCAGGGCCCCTGGATTGAAGTATTTTTCGTGCTCTCTGGGCAGTTCCGCACAAGTTTGAATCCCTGTAGAGGCCTGAAACGAGCAAACTGGTGTTTGATGCTGTTGATACCAACTGAAATGGCTCAGTGCCCACGCTGACTACGGAGACCAGCAAATAGCCAGGGCCAGTAATCCACCAGGGCACCAACGCGCTGTTGACAACGTAGATGTACACACATAAACACGCACACACCGTGTACTCATGCACAGACAATCACACATTCACACCCTGAGTGATAGTTGTGTTATATCTTTTGTTGGACTGTTTCAACGCTCTGTCATACCTCTGACTGTGTGCATTTAGCACTCACACACTCAGCCTCATGAAGCGTGACTGTTTTTGTCTTCTTTTTATTTCCTTCTCTTTGCGTTTCACTGTGTCATTTTGCCGACCTGAATGAACGTTGGTCTTGTGGACTCTGCTGTATGAAAAGCTGCTGGACTCTTTCCAGTTTGTGCAAAAAAGCCTCTTTCAGCTTTTTGGAAAATTGGGAAAGTTGTTTACTCAAATATGACATATGACTCAAATATAAAATATGACTTTTAAAATGCTGCTGGTGTTTTATTGGAGTGATTACAACAAAATGTGAAGTCTGAGGAAGGGACAACATGCTTCCTGCTTTTTTAGTTTCTGTCGTTTATCTGAGTTGATGTTTTCTATTGTCTAAATCCATATCAAATTTAGAAGATGTTCTTAAAACATGTTTAAATTTAATTTCATTTTGGTCGTGAGGGAAAATTCACTGACAGCAGCTCAGCATATACTCTGCCCCGTGCAGTCTAGCAGCCGCGACGGCATTGCGACCATTCCCACTGACCACCCACCGCCACTTGGGCAGAGGGAGGGGAAGGCGGCAAAGGAGGAGAGAGAGAGGACGGAGACACCAGAGCGATGCAACCAACCCCGGGAGGACCAGGACGGCTCCCACCCGCGGTCCACCACCTGCACCAGCCTGACAGCAGTGGCACAAGGGAAGAGACAGCCAACAACCGGAGGAGGCGCAGCGGCAGCCACAAGGAACGTGTCAACGGCTTACCCAGCCAGCGCCTAGTCAGCACACCACCCTCCCAGAAGGCCCCGCATCCCAACCCACCCCCAGAGGCAGGCCCACGCACCAAACCCACCAGCTGAGGTGCATCCCTGACCTGCCAGAACCCCAAAAGTTCATGCCACCGGGCCAGTCCTGAAAAGCAGAGATTATTTAAAAGATTCAACAGAAACCCAGCTCCCTGGACCCTGACCTCACTTGAATGTTCTCATGTGTTTAAGCAAACAAAAGTCTACACACAAACCTCATAGACTCAAACATATGCACTCTGTGTGGGGGAGGGGCAGCCATGCTCAGCTGCTAATATTGGCTTTCAACAAAACACTGACCTGAGTGACAGCAAGCAACAGTATGAGGCACATTATCCTAGTCAACCAGCAGACCCTCTGAATTATACTCTTTGTGTCCCAAGCAGTGTGTTCATTTCAAAGTGAGAAAGCAAGCTTTTTATTATTCATTGGATGAAGTTAGAGGCAAAAAGTTGTTCTGCTGCTTTGTCTCAGAATGGAACACATATTTGCTACACAGCTGGAGTTTTGTGCCTTTTGTTCTGTATGTTAAAAGAAAAAATGAAAGGTGGTTTACTAAAGAAACTAGAGCCCTCTTCAAGCCACAGGAATATGCGACAAGAAGAGACTATGTACATTATAACACAATATTTTCCAAATAAATAAGCCAAAAAAAACTTGAAAAGCACATATTTGATTTTATACGTCATCAAAGTAGCTAAAAATTAAATTATTTTAGGCCTGTTACCCTGACTTCTTTTGTTATGCAATCTTTTGAAGGACTAATGAAGAACAAACGTGCCTTATGATGAGCCCTGGTTTGACCCACTACAGTTAAAGTGCTGGTTGCAGGGCTGAGGATGCCTCTGCCAAACCTTTGAACCTTGTTCTTTAATCTTGAAAGCAGTAAAGCACATGCCTGGCTGTTATATTTTTCATCTGCTTTTAAACATGCTTCAACCCTACATTTTAATTGAATAGCTAATGAATTATTTTAGCCTGGTGTTTTAATGTGTCAGCTTGGATACTTGACCGATAGAGCTTAGAAAGTGAAGGTGAATAGGTATTCAATTCAATTCAATTCAATTCAATTCAATTCAATTCAATTCAATTCAATTCAATTCAATTCAATTCAATTCAATTCAATTCAATTCAATTCAATTCAATTCAATTCAATTCAATTCAATTCAATTCAATTCAATTCAATTCAATTCAATTCAATTCAATTCAATTCAATCCAATTCAATTCAATTCAATTTTAGTTATATATCTTCTATTACAACACAAGTTGTCTCCAGGATCTTTCCAGAGACCCAGAACATGACCCCCAAGCAATTATTACATAAACAGTGGCAAGGAAAAACTCCCCTTTAAGAGGAAAGAAACTTTAAGCAGGACCTGGATCATAAGAGGGGACCCTCCTGCTGAAGACCAGCCGGGTAGAACAGGAAGTAGAGAGAGAAGAGAGACATAGACACACTGTCAAAGGTACAAGACAGGATACAATAGTATAATTATCTATCAGCAGCAGACCGATAAGACTTCTATGTATATATATGGGTGATATATGGATAGATGGTGATATACACAGATGAGGACTGCAGGTCGGGATGTCAGCAAGTATCCAACAGACATCCACACAGACAGGTGGAGGCAGACACTGGGATGGTCAGAGGTGGAACTGCAGGTCAGCAGGCAGCTCCTGAGGTTCTGGTCTGCAGGACATGCAAAGAAGAGGAAAAGAAGGGCCAGACAAGCACAACAAACTACCAGAACAATGGACCACAATTAAGTTTATGGGATACTGTTAATAACTGAGATTGAGGTGAAGCAGAGACAGAGAAGACAAAGACAAACAGAGGAGGTGAAGGGCACCACTCAGTGGATCATGTTGGTGCCCCCCTGCAGCAGAGGCCTATAACAGCATATCTACACCGAAGCTGTTTAAGATGAGCTGCTCTAATCTGGTCCTTAATTAGAAGTATCTAATAAGCATAATTGTGTTCCATTGTTCTTGTAGTTTGTTGTGCTGGTCTGTCCTCCTTTTTATCTTCGGTACATGTCTGCAGATCAGATCCTCCCCTCCCACCTCTGACCATCCCAGAGGTGAAAAAATCTTTACACAAACAATGTGAATATCTTTGAACATTATTTAGACCAGGGGTGTCGGACTCCGGTCCTCGAGGGCTGCTGCCCTGCATGTTTTAGCTGTTACCCCGCTTCAGCACACTGTGATACAAGTGACTGTGTCATGAACAGAGTTGTCCAGAAATTGATGACATGCTGATGATGGCCACTAATTTGAATCAGGTGTGTTGATGCAGGGAAACATCTAAAACATGCAGGACAGCGGCCCTCGAGGACCAGAGTCCGACACCTGTGATTTAGACCCAAAACAAATATTCTATAGGTCCAAACACAAACTTCCATCATCTATACCTGCTTAATCTGTCTCTGGGTCACGGGGGTCTGTTGGAGCCTATCCCAACGCAAGGGCAGGGATCCACCTTGGACAGGTCACCAGTCCATCGCAGGGCCACATAGAGATACAGACAAACATGCACACTCACACTCACATTCACATTCACACCTACGGGCAATTCAGAACAATCAATGAACCTAGTATGTATGTTTTTGGACTGTGGGAGGAAGCTGGAGTACCCGGAGGGAATCCACTATGGCAGCAACCAATAGAACATCAGAACAACTGGCAGCAAAGTTCATTAATAGATGTGTTTCTGAATTAAGTGTCCATCTTCCTTGTCTTTTATTGTTAATTAGCACATCATTTAAACAATCTCATGCAACATTTAAAAGCTGAAAGCTAAGGAAGAGCCATTTAATAATTATAAGATTCATAATCGGATTAGTCGGGTAATTTTTTTAATAGTCGATGACTAATTGACTATCAGAATAGTTGTTAGTTGCAGCTCTGTAGCTAAAGACACAGTATCCCATATTTCCAGTCTGGAAAACGTGTTGTCTTGTTGAGCAAAATGCCATGTCCCCTCCTGGAAACTAGTGAGGGTATAGAGCTTGTACAAAGCTCCATGGCCAGGACAGAAGCCACATTGTTCTTCTGAGTCTAACGTTTGACTTTGAACAACATTCTCCAGTTAATAGCATCTTTGCATGGACCTTACCAGAAGGGCTGCAAAGGGAGATTCACCTGTAATTGCAACACACTTTCTGGTTCCCCTTCTTGAAAAGGGTAACCATCTCCCCAGTCTTCCAGACTGCCTCTGATGTCCACAAAATGTCCACAAAAAACAGTGTGTCAACCAAGACATCCAGAACCTTGAGGAACTCAGGGCTGGCTTCATCCACCCCTGGAACCCAGCACCCCATCCTCACGCCACACAACAGCTTTCCTCCCCTGAGCCACCTGATGGTCTGCCAAAACTCTTCTTGGAGCCAACCAAAAGTCATTTTAAATGGCTTCCATGGGATGTGGTTTTCATTTTATTTCATATTGGATTCAATGATGCTTTTGGAGTTGTCAGAATTCTGATAATTTACTGTATTTTACTACCTGTCTCCCTTCTTGAGCATTCAAATGCATTTATGTTGTAAATCTATTTGAAGAAGAACTTTGTTTCTTGGTCTTCACTGTGCTGATTGTTGCATTTGCAGACTCTAAATTCTTTCAGACATGCATATAACGAGATCTGCGACCAGATGAACATTATGAACTAATTATGTCAGTCTATAAGTTAATTGATAGCATTTGATCCTAGTTTGAGGATTCAAAGAAAAAGAACATATACAGACACAAAGTTTCTATTTCTTTTACTTATCACTTAATTAATGAATTAATGAATTAAAGAAAAACTTTACCAATTAGGAGTACTTACATGGTCTAGGTCCAATATATAAAGGACAAAAGCTAATCAATTTTCCTTGACACCAGGGAAAAAGTACCCTGGAAAGATTACAGTCTTATCCTAACAGGTCTTGAACTTCCTTTTGCAGATGTCATCTAAAGTGTGGACAAACATCAGATGGATGAGGGGTTGTCACGTGCCGTGAGCAGCTCACCAGTCACTGGCAGATATAATGTAAATTTATCTTGTTAGTGTTTCCACTCAAGCCCTGGAGGTAGCTGGCAAGTTACATAAGCATACTGAATGGTAGTCAAACATTTGTGCAAGATAAAGAAGCCCTTGAAGCTGTGAATCCACCTGTAAGTTGTTTGCCTTTTTTCAGCAAGCTCCCACACATTGTCTGACATTAATCAAATATACAAGTGTGGTCAAACACTGCAAGGTGTTTACCAGAGCCTGAGCAGGACCAATTTTCAGATAGGGAGTTTTGTGTCAAGGTTTGACCCCCCTGTGTTTGATGTGGACAAAATGAATAAAGATAAACAGCAGTTCAGATCTGACTATCCTGTCATTTCAATAGGTACATTCCTCTTCATTCCCCTTCAGTGTAAACAGTGTGCTTGTTTCTGCAGGTTCGTGTATTACTGCTTCATTGTCAATGAACATGAACATTTCCTTTTCAGTGCCTTAAGTGTGAATCCATCATTGTTCTGCAGAGCCAAGAAGATTCCTGATTTGTTCCTCACACATTCCTGCAATGTTTCACTGGTTTTATGCCTTGTCATTTGTTTAGGAAAATATGGAGGCACTGTGTAAAACACTACGTGTTATCATTTGTTTAAGAAAATGCAGAAGCCCTGTGTGACTATCTAAACTAGGAATAAAAGTAGTGACAAGATACTTTTGGTCTTTACAAGGCCTTTACTGTGCTAATCATTCTTTGGAGCAGAACTTTCTGGTGTTTATTTCAGCTTTATTACAAACATATCACATCTTATTGGAAACGTTGGCAGGTTCAACACTGTAAAGTATAGGTTTAAGAGGATTCAAGCATGCCCATACTCTGCAACGTGCTGGTCAGATTTACTGACCAATCAGGTGTTTTTGACATTGGACTGCAGGTGGTCTTAGACAAGACCTCCTCACTCCTGAACCGATTTAAAGACGGTCCAGTTTTTGTTGCACCAGCAGGACAATGTTGCTTCATCTACAGTGCAAATGGTCAGGTGGCACATGTCTACATTGACGTGCTTTGTTAGTTGCCCTGTTGCAGAGAGTAACGACTGACTGGATGTTGCCATAGCTGAGTGTTGTTTTAATTATAATGAATCATACCCGAGTGTTGCAACATGACTGTCGGGGAGAATGAGCTCTGCTTGGCAGGAAAGATCATTTCTGTGTTAGTTGTGCACAGAAGTCCCTGGTCCTTATGTTCTCTCCGAAGACCTGGTGCTGTAAGTTGGACGCCAGCCTCGTCCAACTGTGACGGACCCTAACCTAAAACTAACACCACTCAACTTATTCATTTTCCACACAAGACAGAACCTTGAGGCATTTTCAAACTTCTTCCCCCTGGGAAGAAGTTTGATTGGCGCATTGCTTTGAACTTCCTGCATGTTTGGCCATTTCCTGCAGAGGTCTCATTCCTTGTTTGTGGCAGTGTATTTAAAAGGATTTAACATTTTCTTAATTTGTTCATACCTTTATAGGTTTTTTTTGTATTCAGGATTGAACATTTTTTTCTCAACTTGTAAATTTGCTTTCAGTTTTGTAAATTTCTTTTCAAATTTGCTGTGATATTTGTAATATTGGTTGCACTTTTTGTGAACTACAGTCAACAACATCAAGCTCCTGTTCCCACGATGCTTTCAGCTGACATGCTGTTTGGACCAAGTTTGGAATAAAGCTCTAGTTGTTTTAGACTTGTAGCCTCTCCAGAACTTCCTCTGAACCTGAATAGCTGGTCATTTTTACGATTCAGTGTTCCAGAACTAAGGAAATAATAAGATCGTCATTTTATTTATTTTACTGATGACTGTCTCTGCATTATATTTGATTCATGTTTACAAAGTTGTTTTACAAACAGCACATTTACATGAAAAGAACTAACTGGAGGATTGTCCATCCATCCATCTATTATCTATACTCGCTCCGGGTCACGGGGTCTGTCGGAGCCTATCCCGACACATAGTAGGCGAAAGGCAGGGGTACACCCTGGACAGATCGCCCACAGTCCGTCGCAGCTCCACATAGAAAGACAGACAAACATGCACACTCATATTCACTCCTAAGGGCAATAAGTGTGATCAATTAACCTACATGGTTTTGGACTGTGGGAGGAAGCCGGAGTACCCGGAGGGAACCCACGCAAGCACGGGGAGAACATGCAAACTCCACACTGAGACGCATCCCGACGCATATCAGGCGAAAGGCAGGGGTACACCCTGGACAGGTCGCCAGTCTATCCAGGGCCACATAGAAGACAAACAACCAATCACGCTCACATTCACACCTCGGGAGAATTTAGAATGATCAATCAACCTACCCTGTATGTTTTTGTACTGTGGGAGGAAGCCGGAGTACCCGGAGGGAACCCACGCAAGCATGGGGAGAACATGCAAACTCCACACAGAAAGACCCACCGGGCCGGGAACCGAACCAGGTGGGTCTTTCCAGGTGGAACCACCTTCTTGCTGTGAGGCAACAGTGCTAACCACTAAGCCACCGTGCTGCCGTTCTGGAGGACTGTGTAAATCACAAATCACATCAAGTGTAAATCGAGCTTGTGTTTGTACATAAAACAGTTCAGATAAAATGGCTTGATGAAATAAAAACATACATACACACAACTTTTTGAATCATCACACTATCTTTTGAAAGAAAGATGGTGTACAGCTTTATCTGCCTCTGTGGTAAACACATAGTTGTGTTTTTGCCAAATTTAGTGTAACTAATATATATAAACAACACATAAAGGTATAGAGCTCTTTTAAACTCTTTTTTGGCACATTAGAAATAAAATTATTACTATCCTCATTGCTATTTTATTAGAAAAATGTAAAAGGAACCTGTGGACATTTTAACTTCCCATAAGCAGCTACAATATAGATGTTTGTATAAAAGTATAGAATGAAGAAGAACACAAAGAAGCATCTGCCTCCAGCTTCCTTTTATACTTCTGACACAAGAGAACGTTGAACTGGGTGCCCTGGAGGTCAGAACCTGGTCAGGATGTTGTCAGAGTGAAGAGTGGCCTTCTGATTTCAAGTAGATCATCAAAAGATGAAGTGACCAGAAACAAAAGGGCTTGGAAGTATACACACACTGCATTTCCTTCACCCTCGTCCCAGGCTCACTTGCTTTTTATGTGAAAACATTTGCATCAAGAAAAGGCCACCAGTCAGTGGAGGACCTGCACCTTGTCTAGTAACCCATTTTAAAAATCAGGGGGGATGTGCTTAGTCATGGTTGATGTACTTCCTTTATAATAAGTATAATTCCAAAATCAAAAAAGGTGAGAGAATAGGGGTCTTTTCTTTGCAGACCCTGATATTTCTTATCGACTGATTTTTTTTATTTTCCTTAATATCTATCTTCTATCTTGTGCATTTCAGTCTGTCAACACATTGCAAACAAATCTGCTCCTCACAAACCCACAGTCACGTGACCTGATGCTTTGTCCTTTGGTTTTTACTGCCAATGATTGAAATGTGTTGAGCAAATAAAAACTAAAAAAAATAAATTAAATGTCAAAATACAAACCAAAAAATGAATCACATTTTAAGAACAGAATGAATGCCAAACGTTCTTTTTAGCTAGGGGTAGAATATAGGCAGGATAAATATTTATCTATAAATGTATTTTAAACACACAGATGAAGAGTTAATGAGGTATTGCTTTGGTTCCCAGCGAATAGACGAGGTTTAAACATGTTTTGACATGAGCAAAGCACGTTTCTCAACTTAGAAGATGTTAAAATATTTTATAAAGTTTCACCCTTTAATTTACAAGCAGCACCTTCTTTAATCACCAACTCCCAACACGCCTTTTGTGTTCATGTGGCAGGAAAAAGAACAATCAAAAATCCCAGATTCTTCTCTCCCTGACTGTATCACTGTTACTGTTAGAGCCTTTGATGTGACTTAAAAGCAGAACGTAGCAAGTGCAGATCTTTTCTGCTTCTTTTCGGTTAGGCTGCTCCCTTCAGGAGCTGCCACAGGAAGTCATCCATCTCCATCTAACTCCATCCTCTGCATCTTCTTCTCACACCAACCAACCTCACGTCCTCCTTCACTACATCCATATATCTCCTCTTTGTTCTTCCTCTAGACCTCCTGCCTGGCAGTTCCCACCTGAGCATCCTTTTCCCAATAAACTCACTATCCCTCCTCTGTACATGTCCAAACCATGTCAGTCTGTTCTCTCTGACTTTATCACTAAAACATCTCGCATGGATCACCCCTCTGATGTGCTCATTCCTGATCCTGTCCATCCTTGTCACTCCCAAAGAGAGCCTCAACATTTTCACTTCTTCTTCCTCCAGCTCTTCTGTCCCTTCCTCAGTGCCACTGTGTGCAAACCTTACAACCGATCTGGTCTCACTCTGTCTTGTAGACGTTTCCTTTTATTCTTGCTGGTACTCTTTTGTCACAAATCACTCCTGACACTTTTCTCCACCCGTTCTAACCTGCTTGCACATGTTTTTTCACCTCTTTTCTTCACTCTCTGTTGCTCTGGACTGTTGACCCTAAGACCCTCTACTTTCTCCTTGTAACCTCACTGTTCCTCACACACATACTCTGTTTTACTGTCGCTAACCCTCATCACTCATCTTTCTACTGAATACCTCCACTTCTCTAGATGTTCCTCCACTTGCTCCCTGCTCTCACTACAGATCACTACGTCATCTGCAAACATCATGGTCCTGACTTCATCTGTCAGCCTGTCCATCTCTGTAGCAAACAAGAAGGGGCTTATGGCCGATCCCTGATGCAGTCCCACCTCCACCTTGAACTCCTCTGTCACCTCTATGGCACATCTCAGCACCATCTTGCAGCTCCCGTACATGTCCTGCATCATTCTAACATACTTCTCTACCACTCCAGACTTCCTCGTACAAGTACCACAGTTCCTCGCTTGGTACCCTGTCCTAAGCTTTTTCTAGGTCTACGAAAACACAATGAAGTTCCCTCTGGCTTTCTCTGTACTTCTCCATCAACAAAATTCATACTGCTGTTCACAGATGCTCACTTCTGTCCTTAGTCTAGCTTTTATGACTCATTTCCACAGCTTCATTGTATGACTCTTCAGCTTCATTTCCCTGCAGTTACTACAACGCTGCATGTATCCCTTGTTCTCAAAGATCGGCACCATCACATCACACACACCATCTATTCATCCTCTTCAATGTCCTTCTAACCTCAACTTTACTAATCTTTCATACTTTGTGGTCCACAACAGTCACCTCTTCTACTCTTCGTTCTCTTTTCATTTCCTCATTCATCAGCTCTTCAAAGTTCTCTTTCCATCTTGCTGTCATACTTGTACATTTCCCACTTTATCCTTCACCACCTGACCTGCTGCACATCCTTCCCACATCGGTCTCTCCCTCTTTACTGTCCAACCTAACATACACTCTACTCTACTACTGCCACTACTTTACAGTCTCTATTCTCATCAGATTACATCATCTACATCAGATACCTACCTCCACTCTTTATTTGGCGTAGGCTTTATGTCGGATTCCTTCCCGGCGCGACCCTCTGCCTTTATCCGGGTTAGGGACCAACATGAGGAAGACACTGGCTTGTTCTTCACCTTAGGCTGCAGTGCAAATTTAATTGTACTAAATTACTAAAAGTACTTATTTTATCTAGTTTTAAATACTGAAACCACTTACTGTATGTAGTTTTCTATGTTTACACATTAACAACAATTTACATTTCATTTAAATTGTTTTTATAAAAAATATATTATTACTGCACAGAAGTGGAAAACTTGTTTGTAACACTGGCATTCAAGCATTATACATGTTTCATATAAACGGCATTGTTGCTTTACGTGATATTTTGTGTAGGGAGACACGTTACTAAACATTTAGGCTAAATGTATACTAAAAACATATAATTCATGAATAAATCATACAAGTAAAATAAATAGATTCCATCAAAAAGTACTTAAAGTGCATTAGAAAGGAGCATACAACGTTATGTGTTTCTGTATACATACCAGTATAGTTCTCCACTAATTTCAGACAAACATTAAAATGTAGAAGGTTTCTGGTTAGGATGTGATTTATGTGCAAAACTGCTCACAGATTTATGAATGAGTCCCATTACATGTAATCCTGATTTCCAGACTGTAGCACAGTCAGGAAAAGTCAGGAGATATGTTAAGCTTTGGCTCTAAATTTCAGCATTTGTTTAAACCAACTTTAATGTGAACTATAAATGTATGAATCCCCATTAACACAAATCATTACTTGGAGTGGGATCATGATGGCATCTAGACTCGGAAAGACCATCCAACCAATTGCATGGTCATTAGAAACAACTGCAGTTTCACATCCATTTGGTTGGATGTACGTAGTAGCTGTAGAAATGTGTGCTTATACCCGTATGGATCCAGTTATGAAACCACTGCACTGTTGATATTATTTAAAGGGGATAAAAACATAATTTTAGCTAATAAAACAACTTTTAGATGACAAATTTCTGTTGTTCCCAGCACCTCCCTGCTCCACAGTCTTTGTTTGCTTATCCCAACTTTGATGACAGGTATACTGTTTAATGTCAGCATACTGTATGGCTTTTTCAAACTTTAATCTTGTAGTGACACCCCAAGATCTCCCTGCATGCATGGATATTCAAGGTGGTTTTGATAAACGCTGCTTTGGAGGTCCTTATGAATGTACTTCATTGTTGACTCTGTGCTGAACCTGCAGTTGCACATTAGCCAAAAATCAATAGCAGCAGAAGTTGTTTGTTTGTGCAGCCACTGTCTGCTTTCTTTTTTATCTGGTATTACAAATGTGGTGATCAGAAACTTCAGGGTTTTGTTGATCAAGCATTTAAGAGATGGACAGACTTTCCTGTCAGGGGGGCATAGGTTACACATTAATGCTGAATATGGCATGTTTTTGAATCTTGAGATTAGTTCAAGATTTTCATGTTGAAAGAGTACATATTATACAAGACTTCTCATTTCTGTTTGATATAAGACATATTTAATTTAAAATCTGTTTTAAGAAGTTTTCTGACTGACAAATGTGCTTGAGTTAACATGATTACTAACTGCCTTGGTCTCCGTTTCAATAAAAACTCTTTTCTGCCATTAAGTGGCTGTTTTAATACAATGAACACACTAATCGCTCAACTAGACATGCATTCAAAAGCAGTTATGACACATGAAGAAGGGTCAGTAGGTTCTTGTCTGAACATACATTTTAACCACTTGAAATAATGTTATCTACAAAATGAAGCCAGGACATGATGTCAAAATCACTGTGATCACTGAAAAAGGCACTTCATGTCACCCATCAACAGTGATGGTAGTTTTTCTGTTGACAATAGTGGTTGATGCCTCCACAACATCAATGACCAAGTTGTAAGCAACACGTAGGTGGGCAGAAAAGAGCATGGAGCAGTGTACGATTGCTTGGCCCAAAAGCACTCAAGGATTACCAGCTGCACTGAAACGTGGGCACAGTCACAGATTTTTCTTGAACTTCTTACTGTGATGTTTGTTGGATGAGTTATGCAAGAAGTACAAGCAAGAACACATACAAGCCCAAAAGGACCCAAATGGCCTGCACTTGCTGTCAGCCTTATTTAAGTATTAGAAATCATCTAAAAGTCTATTTATCATACACACACTTATAAAGCAAAACATATTCTACATGTGCCGGTTTCCATCACCCTCACTGGGCCAGGAACTGTAAATGTCCCCCCAATACCACCAAGACTCCCAAAATCCTTTAGTTTTTATAAATTCTGCTTAAGTCCTTATGGAATCAAATTTGATATTATTTTAAATTATTCACTGTGCTCTATGTCTGTCCTAACAATGAAGCATACTCTCTTTTAAGCAATTCTCAAATGCACGTCAGCTTTCATATGCTCAGGAATGTATAATCATTTCTGTCAAATGGGACGCTGTCTTGAACTTGTCCTCGCTGATATAGGATGATGAGCAGTACTTGATCAGGTCAGTGAAGCTGACTAAGATCCTTCAGGGATTTTCAGGGAGGAAATCGTGAAAACCTACAGAAGCCAATTTTTTAAATTATGAGGGAAAAATGTGCATATGTTGATTCAATTTAATTCTCTTATATGGACCATTTTTATATAGTCACATTTTTTCACACGAGGAATATTCTCTTGTGAATCTAACAACTCCGGCTTCCTCCCATCAGACAAAAACATGCTCGTTAGGTGGCTGTGAGTGTGAGCGTGCACGGTGGTTTGTCTCTGTCTGTGGCCCTGTGATGGACTGGCGACCTGTCCAGGTGGACAATGACAGTACAATGATTGTATCTACTTTCATTTTTATTTGATGCATTTTCTGTTCAAAATTATTTTTGCTTCTCAACTATAGAAAAACATCAAAGCTTCAAGGAAAACCAAAATTTGCAGTTATTGTAAAATTATGAATGGATAGTCTCCTTACCAAGGGTATTTCTATAGTAATTCAATTTTCTATTTTATTTATATAGCGTCTATAACAACACAGGTTTTCTGTAGGCGCTTTACAGAGACCAGCACATGGGTAAGAATTCATTTTGTTTGGACTCATTCAACAGATTTAGTCAGTAATAAATACTCATGTCATAGCTGAATTACAAATAATGTAAACAATAATAATAATAATAATATTAAATTGTTGTCAAATAATTGTTGTCAAATAAATACAGTTTTGCACATTTTTCCACCAAAACAAAAACAATATGAAACCATCACCATCTTTTGTTCAAACTATTGTCATTGTATTATTGTGAGACGTGTTCATATCCAGTTATGGGCTCTGACTCTTGTTGAAGTCTTGAAGTCTTGTTCTGAGTCCTACAGAAACTGACCACTTCTTAGCACCTATGACTAAAGCCTATATTGTCCTCCAGAAGATGATTAGTGATTTCAGAAATCTTGAGGGAAGTCCATGTTTACGCTTAGCACGCTGGGAAAAGAGCCTCTTGAGCAAACTCAAAAAGCCTGTTTCCATTTGAACTAAAGATAAAGAAGGCTTGCAAGTGATTATTGAACAGGACTCTCAGTGGCATTATTGT
>CM026207.1:29188027-29198027 GCA_014839995.1 Xenentodon cancila
GGTAGTAAAGGGAGGTCAGCAGGTCCATTCATTGTGCACGGCCATGGGCCATGAGATAGGACAGCACTAGGCAGGTCAAGCCGGGCTTTTTGTAGGAGCTGAGCTACTGGCACAGCAAGCGGTAAAAGCACAAATAATGCCATTCAAGATGAGAAGCTCAAGAATAGAAGAAAACAGACAAAGAATTTAAAGCCACGTACACAGCCACGCCTCTTTGATCAGGATGTGTTGTCCTAATGCACATGTTGTGAAATTACCTCTTCAGTCAGTCACGTTTGATATTTTGATTTCTGGACAAAGACACTGGCTAATTTGTCTTCTTTACTCCAGTCTTTTAATTAAATAAAAGAATAGTTGTTGTTTTATTGTTTTGCTTTTCTTCCATCAGCCACAATTCAAACAACCTCAGTCATAAAGTGAGGTAATAGCCAATGATATATAACTCTACAACAACAAACTACAGCAAAGTGGACAGCACATACTTATTTTATAACACCTGGCGCTCAAAACAATGTAAAATAAATAATAAAAAACCCTGCAAGATAACAAAAAGCATGAAGAAGAAAAGAAAAGAATAAGAAATAGCTTTCAAGATAGAGTCAAGATGACTTTTCTTCTGAAATATAAGAAAAGTCTGGGAACAGCCCAACAGTGATAATATAAAAGTAATGTTTTTCCAAATTCATTGTTCAATTTAAAGTTTAGACTTAAAGTTGACAAAACTAGCTACTTGCAAATGAATGTTGGATGTCAACCAGATCTTGTTCATAAAACATTCTAGCTCCATGTGTCGGTACACAAGAGTAAAACGCCTTAAATATCCGTCAGCCTTCTCTGCTCTGTTTTTTAATGTGTAGCAAAATCAAAAAGAAAATCGCAGGACTCCTGGACATAATAAACAGTCAGAGCAGTATCAAGAGGCCTGTGCAGCCTGTGATGAGGAAGTTTTATAACTCTGAATCCCAAAAGGTTTTGACTTTGTGGATAATGCCAGGGTTTCCTAGTGTACTTTCACTTTTACTTTATTCGAGGTAGCATTCATTCTAAAAATCTCAGAGTTTTGTTTTATCAACTTTATTTTATTTGTCTGATTTCAGTTCAGGGCAGTTCAGTTCAATTATACTTTATTAATCACCAAAGTAAAATTATATTTTTCACTGATGACATTACATATTGATCAATTCTTGCTTTTAACACCTGTTCAATACAAAGTTGGAAGGTGGGCAGTTTGCACTCACCAGCCACTTCATTAGTATGTATTATGTATTCCAGGTATACCTAGTGGTATTTCAAAAATATCATATCAGATTCTTGCAATCATGATTCATAGAAAGATAACTGTTTTTAACCGTGCCCAATATTATAAAACATCCACTGAATCTGGAGGAATGTATTGTGAATTTCAGTGCCAAGGGAGCGGGCCTGAAATCTCAGATCCCTAACAGTTTTTCCCTAAGTTCATATTTGGTGATGGCGCTTAGGAGCCGTGATACTAGTCAAAGGGCTTAAAACATTGTCAAATCATGATTAGTAGTAATTGCTGCACATCTGTGCTTTCCCTCAGAAACCATCTTTAATCATTTCTATTGCTACAATTTTAATTTAGATTGTTATTGCACTTACAAAGGCCAAAAATTTGCTTTTGGAATGTGGCTGCATAATCTGTTATCTGGAAGATGGTTTATTAATAGTGAAATTAACAAAATAGAAACAATGTGAAATCTGAAAAACAATGTTCATACTCCATTTGCACTTGTTATGGCTTTCATTGGAGTTGTGTTGGTTGACAGAAAAGACCATATTTGACCAACTAAACGGTGAGGAACGTCCTGACGCTTCTGTTGAAGCTGAGCCTCACACTGACCTACATTGTGGAGTTCACCACAGTAATTTGCAGGCCTTATATTGACTTTGTGGTAATTAGTCTGTGGGTTTAACGAGCTTAGCTGACGGGACGACTACTGATAAATCTGAGGGGTTACCCCAGATGCTCACGCTAACTCTTGGGTCAATATAAAAGCTCAGACAACAGACTGAGCTATCAAATGTACAGAAGCCAACCTACTTATCTGCAACATTTGTGAAGGGGACTAATCTGTCAGCAACAGGGTCAATGCACATGTTCTACTGCTGTTGTAAGTGAAAACATGAGGGGCTATAGAACTGATAACATTTATAAAACTACATGAGCCTTCTTCAAAGAATCCGATCTTTATTAAAAACCACTAGGGGAGAATTGTGTGTTTAGTTGTGTTTTGTTTTTTAAACTGTATATGTCTTTGGGGATACATACAGTTACAGTATGGACCAGTACTGTCACATATACAAGTCACAAATTATCATAGGAGTCCTGTTTTAGTTAAGCTCCTACGGTTAGAGACCCTCTTTCTCAAAGGAGCAACTACATCTACAGCTGAGTGCAACACATCTGCAGTGCTACCGACAAGAAAATCTGCAGAGGTAGAACCGAGGTCACAGCCCTCAACTGCTTCACTATGTTCCACTGTATGAAGATGAAGAGCAATGGCCTCCCTAAATTTAGTGATAGCTTTATCGGATAGACACCAGCTAAAGTAATTCCTCCTATTATGCGTAACTTTGACAATGTTGAATTCAAACGTTATTAAATAGTGGTCGTATAGGAGGGAGTTTACATGCAACACTAACAGATTATCGGGTTCTACACCGTAGACGAGGACCAGATCAAGAGTATGATTAAGACAATGCATCGGTTCGTTAACTTTTTGTAAAATCCCCATCGATTCTAGAAGAGAATCAAAAGCCAACTTAAGACTGTCGTTGTCAACATCCATATGAATGTTAAAGTCGCCCACTATGATGACTTTATCTGTACTGATCAATAAACTAGATCAGAAATCTGAGAACTCAGACAGAAACTCTAGATAAGCTCCAGCAGGAGGCCGGTAAACTACCACCAACAAAACTGGCTTCTCTGATTTCCAGCTCGGCAGTTTTAAGCTAAGCGTGAAGCTTTCAAACGTATTATAATCACATTTAGGATTTTATTGTAAGACTGGAGTCGTAGATCGCCGCTACTCCTCCACCTTGACCTGTGATTCGAGGAATATGATAATTAAAGTAACCGGACGGCGTCGATTCATTTAAACTAACAAACTCTTCCTCTTGGAGTCACGTTTCTGTTAAGCAGAAAATGTCACTCCGGGTCTCAGTAATTAGATCGTTTACTAATAGAGACTTGGAGCTTAAAGATCATATATTTAGTAATCCGCATCTAATTAGTTCGCACTAAATGTGTATTTGTTTTTATTTTTACGAGGTTATTTTGGTTAATGCCTCTATTACGTCGCGCTTGGTGAACATTTGGAGGACGGGGAATCGATACTAAATCTATTTTACTTGGCACCTTGTTAGAATCTCCAAAACATCATTTACTTCTACCTTTTTATTGGCAGGCGATAGTCCTCGAGAAGCAGCAGAGAAGCGTGTAAGACTGCAGCTCTGCACCCCGGCCTGGACCCTGGATTGTCAGGGGGAGGATCTAATAATATCAGCCAGATTTCTAGAGATAAGAGCTGCACCATCCCGGGTGGGATGAATGCCGTCTCTTCTAAGCAGACCAGGCTTTCCCCAAAACGTCTTCCAATTGTCAATAAAGGCCACGTCGTTTTCTGAACACCACCGAGACAACCAGCGACGGAGCGACAAAATGCGGCTAAACATGTCATCACCGGTCAGATTGGGGAGGGGACCAGAGAAAACTACGGAGTCCGACATGGTTTTGGCGTAGTTACACACCGAGACAATATTAATTTTAGTGACCTCCGACTGGCGTAGCCGGGTGTCATTAGCGCCGACATGGATGATAACTTTACTGTATTCACGATTACCCTTTGCCAGCAGCTTCAAATTTGCTTCGACGTCGCCCGCTCTGGCCCCCGGGATGCACCTAACTATGGTCGCTGGAGTCGGCCTCACATGTCTCAAAATAGTCACCAATCACCAAGGTCGGTTTCTCAGGGGGTGTGTCGCTGAGTGGGGAAAAACGGTTAGAGACGTGAAGCGAATGGTGGTGTTCCGTGTGCCTTTTGGGACTACGCTTCCTCCGAACCGTCACCCAGCCGCCCTGACTGCCCGGCTGCTTGGGGGCTGCAGGGGGGCGGCTACCAGCAGCTGCTCCTGGCCGGTCCGCCGCTACATCAGCCTGACGAGCTACCGAGTCTACAGGACTATGGTCTATTTGGCGGAACCGGACCTCTAACTCACTGAGCCTCGCCTCCAAAGCTACGAACAAACTACATTACATTACAAATTACAGAAGGGAAAAGGTGCAATTGCATGGTTTAAAAAGAAGTTTACCAGATAAGCTGTTTTATTATCAGAAAAGCTAAAATAAGAGTTAAGGATTCAAAGAATCAGAGCCGTAACGCCGTGCAGACAGACACAGACCGCGAAAAACAAACAGGAAATGACGCAATACGTTACTGCCAAACAGGAGCATCACAATGTCTAAGGTTCATTTAGTAAGTAAACAGATAGATAATCAGCACTTCAAGCAAAAGTGCTGCATAAAAGATCCTGTCGTACCAATTGGCATTATTTAGTGGTGTAGTTACAGAGAATTCAAACTCAAAAAGCACAAGCTTACCCACTATACCAATCATGGCATTCTTGGTATTTTTACCTCTTACAATCAAGAATTCCAACGTATCCGTGACGTGTTTGTCTAAAGAGTGGGACAGCAGTCAGCACATGAATACTTGGTTCGACTTTACCAAAAGTGTTTGTGTAGGATAAATAAGTAAAAGGAAGCATGTCGTTTTAGCAATACTTTTTATGCTGTAGTATTTTATGTCTGTCGATGATACGTCTCACGGAGTCGTGTCTGCAGTTTTCATCGTGATGAGGTAAGTCCCACGTTAAGGGCAGCAGAAGTGTGGCGGGCTGTGTTTGATGGGTGCATTCATTTTGCACAATAGTGTTGACGAATATACATAATTTGCAGAACATAAATAAAACACCTGCACATTTTTATACACACGAGGCATGACATTAACTAAATATTAAAATAGTGTCAGAAAAAGACTGTTGGAGTGCGCATATTAATTAGCTATGCTGTGGGTTTTTACAGACAGGAGTAGTTTAGGAGTAGAACTTTTAGGATAAAAAAAAAGTTTAATGTTAACTCCCCAATCTAACATTAGCCAGTCACTCAACACCCGTCACACACATCCCTTAGCTGCTGCAATATGCATAAAACTATCCATGCAATAAATGAATCAGTCATTCAAAAGCTTGATCCTCCACATGAGACTGAGCTACACTTGACAGATCAATCAGGCAGAGACGATGCAGATGTGTTTGAGGAGCTTTTGCAAGCAGGGAAGTCAACAGGTGAGACTCAGCTTTGTTAGCAAAGGAATAGATAATCAATAATGAGTATTGTAGAGAACTAATTAGTTTCCATGACCAAGCAGCTGCATTCAAGCCAAACATCACCAAGTGCAATGCAAAGCATCAGATGCAGTGGTGTAAAACACGCCGTCACTGGACTCTGGACCAGTGGAGACATCTTCTCTGAAGTGAAGAATGGAGCTTCTCCATCTGACAACCTGATGGACAAGTCTGGGCTTGGCGGTTGCCAGGACAACGGTACTGGTCTGACTGCATTGTGCAAGTTTGGTGGAGGGGAGATTATGGTGTGGTGTTCTTCAGGAGCTGGACTTGGCCCCTTAGTTCCAGTGAAAGGAACTCGGAATGCTTCATCATTCCAAGACATTTTGGACAATTCCAGCTCCCAACTTTGTGGGAACAGTTGGGAGCTGGACCCTCCCTCTTCCAACATGACTGTGCACCAGTGCACAAAGCAGGTCCATAAAGACCTGGATGACAGTCTGGTGTGGATGAACTTGACTGGTCTGCACAGAGTCCTGGCCCCAACCCGACAGAACACCTTTGGGATGAATTAGAGCCCAGACTGAGAACCAGGACTTCTGGTCCAACATCAGTGTGACCTCACAAATGGAAGAATGGTCAAGTTTCTATTAACACACTCCTAAACTTTGTGGACAGCCTTCCTAGAATAGTTGAAGCTGTTATAGCTGCAAAGGTGGACCAACGTTATATTAAACCCTATAGGAATGGGAGGTCACTTAAGTAGTTGACTTTGTTATTGCCTTAATGTGTTTTTCCAAATTTATGTCTGAGTCCATCACTACACCTTCTGGCCTGGTTGGTGGTTTTTAGGTGTATAGATTGAAGCTGATTGAAGCTTGCCTTTTACCAAGAGCCTGTACACCGCCTCGGTCTCTTGCTGTTTATTTATAGTACTAGTACTAGTAATATTTGTAGTAATTGTTGTACTAATGTTTTGTTTGTCTTTCAGGACTCCACTGGTCTCTGTGCAAAGTAAATATGCTTTTGGCATTGTCTCTCTATTTCCCAGTCTCAGAGATCCATACTCAGACAATGGATATGTAAGTTTGTAAATGAAAAGTTTGTTTGTCAGTTTATGGAGTGGTAATATGTTGTAAAACTTACTCAACAATGTAATGTTTTTTATTATTACAGGACCCCTTCTATGATCAGCAGGGTGGATCTGGGTACTTGGCCTGGAGGATAGAGACTGTTCAGCACACCCCAAGCACAACCTATCAAGATAGTCCAAAGAGAGAGAGAGGTTCTCTGCACTGATAAACATCTGCTTGGAGAGCACTGTCATGAAGCGATATCCTTTTTGAAACATTCAAGTAATGAATCAGCAATCAAAGAGAAGATGTGGGCCACATTTCAGTACTGCTAAACACTGGTTTAAGATCACCACTGCTGTTCAACAGTTTTGGATGTTTTCCCCCGATTCCTTGACATCACTGGCCTGATAAGAAAGATAACTCCTTTATATTGAGTGAATTGTCACGCAAGGTATACACTTTTAAATTGCATACGTATAAATCAATAATAATATAATCAAATAATAGTGTACTTATGCAGTTACTCTTTTGATCCTACTTCTGTTGAAGCACAGTTTTCATTAGATTAGTAATTTGAATGAAGCTACACTACATTTCATGATTTTACTATGATTCTTTTTTACATTTTGTTAAAGATTGAAGCCAGTGTTGATACAGTCCATGCTGCTGTGGAGCCTGGACAGCTCGTCCTCCTGTGTGTGTTTTACTGCAGAGGCTAGATTATGTTGTTGGGATTAAAGGGACAGCTCTAGATTGGTTTAAATCATATCTGTCTGATAGATTCCAGTTTTTTCATGTTCATGGGGTTTCTTCAGTACAGACAAGGGTCTGCTATGGTGTCCTGCAGGGTTCAGCAGGGCCGCAGGGTTGAATTGAATTGAATTGAATTGAATTGAATTGAATTGAATTGAATTGAATTGAATTGAATTGAATTGAATTGCATTAAGTTATAAAATGTTTCGTTCAGAATCATGTGCGTGCCCTGAAACTGTCTCTTGAACAGACTGATTTTTTTGAAGTTCTCTTTTAGATCATCGTAGAACATCTAAGTCCACTTTCACAGATACTGAGGAGTGCTTGTGGTCTGTTTGTTAAAAGAGCTGTGAGAGTCTCAGAGCTCAGTCCACAATGCAGTGATTACAAGTCAAGTGGGTGAATGAGGAAAAGCTTGTAAAAGTGAGTGGTTATTCAGCCTCTTATAAACTGAAAAGGAAATCCCAGTCACCTTATGTCTTCACCATCCCCCTCCCTAGTAAGCACACCAACATTACCATTTTTTGCTTACGCCAAGTGTAATAAAGCTCACAGCCACACACTCACCCACCATGACCCAACCATGTGATCTCAGGCCACCTCCAGCCAGGTCCCAACCCCAACCCCAACCCAACCCTCCACTCCCCCTCTCAGCTTATAGATCACTGTTGACACATCGGTAATTGAGCTGGGATAGATAAGGGCCAGTGGGCGAGGCCCTGGGGTCCTGACCCTACTGAAAAGCCAAGAAAAAACACTGTGTGTGACAACACAAGGTTCATTTGATTTCGCTGCCTACTTTTTCCCTGATTCCTCATAAGTCCATCCTTCAGTCTGTTGAAACCCTAACAGGAGTTGGGTCGGAGCTACAAGTCTTTTCTCGAGTAGTGAAGCACAAAGAACTCAAACTCCTCAGTGCTTCAAGTTGCAGTGCCGATATTTGTTCATTTGTTGTTGTAGTAGTAATGATAAGGGTCAATGTTTTTCATTGCAATGGGCAACTCAAAAAATGATCATTTTAATATTATGATCTGAAATCTTATTTCTGGTTGTGTGTCCCATACTTTATTAAACTAGCTACCCCCCCCCACTCCAGCAAACTTTCAGCACCAGCTTATATTTGATTTTGTATTTTATATTTGATATATTTGTTTTGTTTTTGACATTGCTGTTTACTTGTTCATTTTTTATATTGTTCACAAAACATAAACTGCCTTTGCGTTTATTTTAAAAAACACACTACTTTTTATACATCATTATATATATATATATATATATATATATATATATATATATATATATATATATATATATATATATATATATATATGTTTTCATGTTATGTAACCTATAAGAAAATTGTGTCCTATTTTTCATCTGGGTTTCAGGTTGAAAAACCATTAAGACCAAAAGAAAATCAGAGTTGAAATAAATAGAAAGAGTGAAGAGAGAAAGAAAGAGAGAGAGAGAGAGAGAACATGTTGTTAGCAGGACATACAAGCGTGATAAATTTCCGTTCGTCTTTTGTCAGTGAATACGTCTGGGCCCATATGCTGGACTACAAAGCTACGTGAAAGCAGCGTTTAAAAAGCCAGGCCTACCACATTAAAGTCTATAACAATCTCTGTTCATGGTAAGTTATCACTCTCAATTAATCACCTCCCACAATAGGATTTCTGATGTGTTCAAGCCGCATAAAGCTGGAGGTCAGTCCAAGGGCAGACTGCATCTCTGTGCCCATTCTCTATCCTCTTTCACTCCATCACATCTCTCTGGCGCTGCCAAGAGAAACGCCTTTACATTTTTCTTCTTCCTGCTCACTCTCTCATGCAAAGGTAGTCAGGCAGAGAACCAAAAAAGAAAAGAAAAGAAAAAGAGGGATAAATGTAAAGGGGTAAATGCTTGGATATATGGGGAATTTCTCTTTTTTTTAAAACAGTGGCTTCTATAGTTTGACTGACTGGCTGGCTGGCTGGCTGGCTGGCTGGCTGGCTGGCTGGATGGCTGGCTGGATGGCTGGCTGGATGGCTGGCTGAGAGTCTTTCTGGCTGATTGAAACCCCTCCCTGCTCATTCCACTGGGACTGTGTTAACCTATGAATGGTATTGTATTGTCAGGATTCTCCCCATGCCTGCACTGCTGAATGGGTTTAACCACTGGTTTAGATTCAGTTACACAGATTTGGTTGAAAGTGTCTCCCTCCCACCACTTTGGACTTCATGGTTCCCTTGGCTGACCTGTTTAGAAGTCACTGTGGAAATGTCATGTTGCCCCTCCCATGGGCCGGACCGACATTCCCTTTGATAGATAACAAAAAAGTTCACTTGGAATTGGATGCATCCACGGGCAGCTTTTGGGGACCATGGGAGAGCACTTTGATATGGAGAATGTAGTGCTTCAGTCCCTTAACAGTTTATGTAAAAAAGTCAAACATAATAGCACAACTAAAATTAAAAAATGGACCTTGACATGTGGAATCTTAATCTACAAATAGTAGAGTAGTAGTAGATTTCCTAAACTTACCACAGTGGATGTTATTTCTCACCCTAACCAAAGTAGTAAAAAAACAACAATGAACTGCTCATTAAATATAAGTTCAACTATATGCCATTATAAATGAATTCGAAGTTTTGCTTACACTGCAAAATAAAAACAAAAAACTCCATCATTTATGATCACTTAATTATGCATGAACCTGAAGTTACAGGATTTAAAATCAAAATATGTGAATTCTGACCAACTTTGGTTAGGGTGAGGAATAACATCCTCCGTGTTAGGTTTAGGAAACACAACCTCCA
>CM026207.1:29203027-29236090 GCA_014839995.1 Xenentodon cancila
AAGAAGCTAAGAAAACTGCAATCAATTTAAATTCCAAACATTTTACGCTTTTTTTGTTTTTGCAAGTGCCACCGATAAATACAAATTATAAGATGCCCGACAATGGTCTACCAGTAGCCGGCTGTACATTATCCTGGTCCTGCCTTCGTTGGCCACACTGGAAACCTTTTAATATGTCCCCAATAGTGTAAACGCTTTTCTCGCACAACAAGCGCCGTGACACGCGGACAAGTTTATTTTTTAAGGATGTCCAGTTTTTGTGTTTATCTAAAAAGCTGACCCAGAGACTGAGCCTTTGGGGCGACTTTTTTTCAACAGTTGTCCTCGCAGACCTTTCAGTCTGAATGGAATTATGCCTCCACTTCCACAGCAGAAATTACAGCGCCATAAACGTATTTTCTGCATGTGGGCTTTTGTTTTTGATTGATTTGACGTGCGCATAATGCTGACTTCTCCGTCCGATCGGCTGACTGAAACGGCCTTTTTGTGCCACTCGACTTTCTCTCTCACACACAGCTGCATTTGTCTTGCAAATCCATTCCCGCTGCGTGGCGTTCAGGCGAGGAAAAGGGAGCAGTCGGACATGAGTGAAGTTCAAGCCAGCGAACAAGCGCAGAGGCTGTTGCAGCGCACCAGCTTTTGTGGATATGAAAACGGAGAGCTGGTGAAAAATGATGCATGCTTTTACACCTCCGAATCCTGGCAACTGTCAGAGCAGCGGATGGGGGTGGAGGGTCTGCAGTTAGAAAAAAAAATCCTCCCTGGAGGCTGAAATCAGTGTTGAAGTGAACAAAAGACCCCCCGGTCCTAACGGGTCGAGTGTCCGCTCGCGCACGACGGGGATCAACCGCGTAGAATGTAGGAGATGGATGGAGACGCACACTTACAAACGGCCGTGACTGAAATTTGCATATTTGTAATTTATCACTTTTTTTGTTGAGATGTTCAGGGATTTCAAGAGTTCCAATAAGAAAATGGATCTCAGCGTGCTGCGTTAAGTTGGTCCCGTCAGTAGAAGTGCTCATGAATCACTTAGATCCTTAGCTCATCCCGGATTACCTGTGTTCATCCGCGTCCGTGGCATCTGTCCCCGAAAATAACCATCCTGCTTAATTTACATTTTCAAAAGAGCTCCTGCGTGAAAAGACTGTAATATTTCATGATGGGGCACGCAAAAGCTGTGCACAGTGCCAATCATATCCACTCACTTTCAGCTGCAACAAAGATCGGAGCGACACGCCTTTAAGGGCCTTATGGTTATTTCATTAACAGGCTCATCTTCCAACCACGCGGCCCGGGGGTCAGCGCGACGTGGCCCGGCTACCAGGAAGGTTTTCGGGGGTCAGGGTCGGCCAGCTGGCTCTGTCACACTAAAAACAAACAAAACAAACAACTATATATAATTTTGTTATGATCATTGTATTTAGTTTTGTACAATTTCGTGCTCGTACAGATGTGAAAGAGAAAAATAATTCGGTTATTTATACCCTTTTGCAAAAAAAAAAGTATTATGTTAATCTGTACGATATTAATATCTGTGGACACAAAAGCATTTTTAAAGAAATGGGTGACTAAAACCAGACTGCAGACTGTCATCTGCGGTGATTCCAGTTGTCAGTGTATGTGACGTGTGCAGTATGACTGGCCTTGCCAAAGCTCGTTTATGCTTCTATTATGACAACAAATGATGCACAACTGTCCACTGAGATTTTAAGACAACAAATGTTGCCTTCCATTCAACAATATTTCCAAGGATAGTTTGTAAGAAGATGATAAAAAACACATTCTACACACTACAGAGCACGGCTGAGAAAGACGCGGAGACTGGACCGGTCGACGTGCACCCCTGACCTACCAGAACGTTGGAGAACTTTGAAACCAAAAATGTAACAGTAATGACCCTCATACTGCTGCCCACCTTGAGACGTTATGGCAGGGAAATGGCACGGCTTGGAACTCCTGCCCTTTCCTCAATTGCACAACGCGCTATATGTATTTCGGGAAGGAATGGCAACATGGCAAAAAAGAAAATGTAACCGCTTTACAGTCCCGTTTCTGGAGCTCGGAACATTTGGGTTCCACTGCAGAAAACTGCTCTCAGGCGGATGTGCAATGGTGGATCTGTTATCAACTGCTTTGCTCATTTTGATGCGCTGTATTTTGACGACTGGAATATCAGGAATGTGCCAGCAAATGTGTCCGGCCGCACTAACAGCATGGCACAAAGATAACTGTCGTTAGCTACTTCAGAGCACAAAGCGCCTGCGCCGTTTGCGCACGTCTTTGCTGCTGTGATGCAGCCCGAAATGCGACTAAACCCGCGCTTGCACAGACCACAATGCGGTAAAGCATGTGCCAAGTCGTCCTATAGTCCAGTTCCGTCTCTCTCCAACGCGTGAGAGGCAAAGTAGAGCAAAAACACCCAAATAGTGTTGTGAGTTGTGTCTCAATGTCTAATGTGCACATTTTCATTCCGTATGTAGCCTATCTCAGACTGATTTACACTGGATGGATGGATGGATGGATGGATGGATGGATGGATGGATGGATGGATGGATGGATGGATGGATGGATGGATGGATGGATGGATGGATGGATGGATGGATGGATGGATGGATGGATGGATGGATGGGGCTTAATTTTCTTGGGTGCAAAGGCGCTCCGTGCGTACAGGTTTAAGTCTAATTCAAGCTGTATGCTCTGATCGTTCTGCTTTCGCGGTCCTTTTGGTACAAATCTAATCAATCAAATCTATCGCTCCCGCCACACTAGAACAGAGAATAACTTTGGTGAAATTAACCCCGAAGGTCAGCCAAAACAGACAGCATTCATCATGCTCCGCATCAACTACCCACTCTGCCCTCAATGGGAAAAGCAGTTCGTGCGCCCTAGTGCCACTTGTTGCCGCCAGCGCAAAAAGTTGGATTATTCAAGAAGTTCAATTTCGCAGAATGAACATGAGTTAGTATCTCAAGGGCTCTGCAGGACAAAGGACCAGCGCCTTAGCACCATATGCTTAACGACTCTAGCCGGCCAGCCTTTATTAAAGGCAAAAAGTGCTCCATTAAAAGTTGGAAAGGCTCCTTTATTTGAGATAGATGGAGCACTTGCGCACAAAACCAGAAGCGCGCAGTGCCATTTACTGACCCCCTTTCTTTCTCTTTCAGGAGTGTATAGCGGCCACCGTCATCGGCCAACATCAGCTTTTCATCTGCGGCCTTTGTTCCCCATGAAAGTAATGCTGCGAATCAAAGACATGACAATATTTTCCATCAGCTTGGAGACTCGGGACAAGAGCCCTCGAGCTTTGGCAAAAATCAGGGCTGGTTATTCATCCTGTCACTCCGCACCTGTGCTCCTGCATTCAAAATACACAAACCTGTCCCTATTAACATTAATTATTCACAAACAACACAAAGCCTGAAACGGAGCGGGTTGAAGTCTGTTTATAGCTCCTAAATGTTTTATTCCTCTGAAGATTTGCCCACAGCTTTTCTTTCCACCTCGCCCACGCATGAGTGCCCATCTCTCTTTTAGTCTTGAGTAGCCCTACAGACCGTATCTGACAATCGAGCATCTGCTTAATCTTCGGGATAAAAATATGAAACAAAACAGAGCAAATAAAGGATTTGTTACATCCTGGTAATGAGTGCTCAACGCAGGAAACAATAACGCACGATGGTGGGAGCCGTATGCTTCCGTGGGCACTCGGGACATTTACGCTCATCTGAAGAAAGAACCAGGTGATGACAAGAAAATAGCCGTTCACAGGAGCAGGACACACCAGATCCACGTCCTTTCTCGCCCCTACAAAAAATAGAAGACATAAATTAAATTGGGTTATCGAGGCGCTGCGAAAGGAGCTCTCTGTTAATTGGCTGCGGGTGCACAAAACAAATGCGGGGACACGTTTGGCCTGTCTGGTCCACGTTACGCTTTCAGCTTGGTGTCATGTCATTGAAAATGTGTTTTTGTTATAGCAAAATGTCATGCTTTACAGCAGCCATATTGTATCCCGGACAAAGGCTGATGGAACATTAAAGACTTAAAACGCGGTGCCAAATCCATCTCCAAGACACTAGAAGGGGCTCTCTTTGCTTGCTTTTTAGGCAGCTGCTGTCCAGGGAGCCGGGCGCAAGGACATGAAAAGAGACAAAGTTTGAACTATACCAAGTGCCTCCCCGGAGACAGAACGCTTCCAGCGGGACGCGGAGGCGCTCGTAAAGATGTTTCATCCCGGAATGTCACCATGTCACCAGCAACGGTGTGTGTGCTGGTGGCGGGGGCAGTTTCACCTGGGAATTCAGGCGTGCCAAGAAAGGAAGCCTGTGGTTTCTATGTCCCACCACGCGGCTGCAGTGAGTAGTCTAGCAGGTAAGCCAGAAGCGCGCGGCGCTCCAGATACAATGCTGTGGATCTCTGGCGTCCGTGATGGCTGCAAGGATAGCAAGCACTAAGAAATACTCCGCAAACAAAGCTGATTGGATGCAGTCGTGGGGAATTTTCTCGGTGCACAAACATGCGGGCTTAAAGCGGATTTCATATAAAAGATGCAGACTTACTCTTCCTATCTTGTTTCAGAGAGGATAATCTGAAGATAACCCCCTGACTGATCTCAGTTTGAGCAATGCTGTGCTTGGTTAATCGGGTAATCGGTTTTTTGGCTGTCAAACCTGCAAAACTCCTGCAGAGATGGACCTAAAATCAGCTCATCTGTCACATGCTGAGTCCGTTCGCGTGGGACAGAAGAGCGAAAGCAGCACAGCTCTGCACTGAGGAAAGAGCCCGGAGGAAGTCAGTCGGGTTCCTTTGGCGGTCGCTTCACTGATATTTCTAGATAAAAAAATGTCCTGAGAGCCGTTTCATCGGCGTTTCGCTGAGCTGTGAGTTCATCGGCCCCAGAAGTCGAGTCAAAAGAGGGGGCAGTGCGCAGAACGGCCTAACAAGGAAGCAACACCGTAGACACATGTAGAGCCTGGAAAATCCTCGTGAATGGCAATTTCTTTTTTCCTTTTTGCAACATTTTTGTCACAATTTCAAACAGACATCTTAAATAATTTCAATATGAAGTGCTGGCTGAATGAGTGGCCTCGGAACTTCTCTAAGCCAAATCCTCGTCATGCACAGAGCTGGGGGAATAAAACCTGTCAGACAGTAAAACGCTCATTTTCTTTCACACTTGCCAAGTCCACGGTCAGACTGACAAGATACCCGCGAGTGTTTCAGCTTGTCCTTCCGCTTGGCTGCTGCCGGACCAAAAGACGTTGGGAGGCGCACTAAAACGCATCAGCTGCACAAAGGCACTAAGGTGCGAGGGACCACAAAGCAGCAGTGTTTAAACTCGTGCTGTATTGCGACACAGCCGCAGCGAAGCTGACAAACACACGGAATCGCTTTGAATCTCCAACATTTGACTTTCTAATGGCTCTAATAAGATTACATGCTCTTGGACGGACTCACAGACAGCACGGACAGTGTGCTGAGGAGGGAGGGAGGAGGACAGAGGGGACCACCCCTCAGTCTTTAAGAAAGTGTCTGAATCATTGTTCATCATCCGGAAATGTTTCTGAGTGTCCTCATCTGCTCTGCTGGCTGTTTTTGGAACACGGACGTCTGTGGTGTCCCTTAGCTCCGTGTTTGTATTTTCAAGCGGCCGTGTGTTGGATTGGAGAACATTTGACTGTCTGAAATGAATCAATGAACTGGATTGATTCGGCGCTCCCCGCTCCGACGGGGATCCTCGCAGTTATTAAGCGCAGCTGAAGGTCTGTTTCGTGCCTGGTACAGAACTTGAGATGCTGGATTTGTTGTAGGTTCTACACCAATCTGCAAATCAGCACATGTACGCTTGTGCACATTTGTGTTTAGATTTATGTATTCTGTTTATTTGTTGTGAACACGACGAACCTTAGAAAAGAAAGACATAGAAACGAACTGCCTGCTAATGAGAAGTCCGAGTTTAAGTTCAAACCTGTTTCTCCGGAGTCCAAAACACAAACATAAAATATAAAAATAGACAACCACTTGTTCTATTATTTAGAAATGGGCTTCTGTAACTATACAGACCCCATTATGATTTCACTTTGCTACAAAAATCGTGAAGGAAATGTGAAAATTATGAATAATCTTTCTAAGAGTAAACTGTAGCTTTAGGGTCTGACTGATGCTGAATATGTGTGATATCTGACCGAATAGCCTGATAATAATAATAATAATAATAATAATAATGATAATAATAATAATAATAATAATGATAATAATAATAATAATAATAATACGAACAATAATAATAATAACAATAATAATAATAATAATAATAATAATAATAATAATAATAATAATAATAATAATAATAATAATAATGTGTATGTACAAAAATACATTTATACATTTTAAGACAATAAAGACATAAATCATGTTTGTTTTTGAGTGCGTTTATTTGCAGATAACTCCTTGTACAGAAAATATATTTTCTATCATAGTATATATATATTTATTTATATATATATATATATATATATATATATATATATATATACATACACACACATATATATATGATTATAAATAAAATCAGCTGTTGAAAAAATAAATAGATGATTGCCTCTTGCTTTAAATTTGAAAATGAAATTATCAACATGTTAAAACTATTTACAAAAGCAGCGCGCCGGCTCGCACACACTACCAGCCATGAACATGGTGGTTCCTCGTGCTTGTGCGCGCGTGTCAGGGACAGTCCACAGCTCCCTGAGCAGCGCGTTCAGTTCACCAGGCCAAAAGGAGGCTCGTTTTCAATGTCAGTGCAACCGGCTTTGCCGTGCAGCTTCTGCGGGTCTTCCGGCGTCCATACTTTGGCGGTACGTATGATGTTCTGCTCCCGGAGCTGCTTCTCGTCGGACCAGGACAGGGAATGTCCTGCCAGAGGGGGGAGGCCATAGTCCGGGTCGCTAGGAGAGGGAGGCCCTGCAGCGGCAAAAAGCAACATATATATATATATATATATATATTTATATAAATACATCATTAAAGTAATAAACTGATCACTTCAGAAGACTGTCTAATAAACTTACGTGTTCCTCTGTGGCAGATTATGACCTTCTTGGGCTGTGCGTGTGACTCGCTGCTGGAATTTCGTATGGGCAGATCAGACTGCACGAGCTCTGCCAGGAAGTTTATGTAGCCGATCGCGAGCCGCAGCGTGTCCACCTTGGAGAGCCTCTTCTCATAGGGCAGTGTGGGGATGTGGGAGCGCAGCCCCTCGAACGCGTCGTTGATGGACTGCATCCTGCGGCGCTCACGGACGTTCGCCGCTTGCCGCAGCTGCTGCAGTTCCACCTCAGACCGCATGCGCCTGCGCCGCCGCAGCAGCTCGCCCCCGACGCGGCCCATGCGGGGAGATTGCTCTGGGGTGCTGTCTGCGCATCCATATGACAGGGTGGAGGAAGACGAAGAGAAAGACAGGCTACCGACGTCATAGTCTCCGTCAAGAGGCGCCGCTCTGCCGTTGCTTTCTCTGCTGTAATAGTCCTCCAGGTGTGTGGCTAGGAAGTTCACGTCCTCTTCCAAGAAATCGTCCGCGTCCAGGTGACCGTCCCGCGAGGACTGGTCACCGAAAAATTCAGCATCGTCGAAATAAGGAGGGGAGGAGAGAGAGTCGAGTCCGGAAAAGGGGTCCAGCACTGAGTCCATGTTCGTGCACAGCGCTCTAGTCCTGTTGCTGCAGAAACAGCAACAAGTCTTATTCTCTTCCAAACTTGGATGGATGCTCGCGGTCAAGTGTAGATCGGATGAACAGGCACGCGAGGCTTTTTTATAGTGACATCCATAGTCGCGTGCCGTTTGTAAAGAGGGCTAACCAATCACGTCTCGGTCCGCGAAGCGCACCTCTAAATAAAACCACGCCCCCACTCCCACCGCCGTTCCCAGTCAGTCCCTGGAAGACCAGAACGTCCCTGCTGTGCGACAACAGCGCCCGTCATCCTTGAGAACAACTCACTAACGCGAGCGGGTCGGACCCCTGCTAAGACGAGATCCTACAGATCCCGGATCCTGCTGAAAACCAAAGGTTTACACACGGAAACTGAGTCTCAGAGAGACAAACAGAAAAAGAACTTCAAAAAAGCGTCCTGGACGCAGAAAACAACAAATATTGTAACTTGGTTATGTGATCAAAGAGAAAATATGAGCAGGACACGGGTACCCTACATGGTCACACACCACCCCCACATGTTGAAGGCTCAGAAACACAATAAAGTCTATTTTTATTGTTCTTGGATTTAGAGATAGACTTCGGACCCGGTGACCCTGAATCGGAATAAGTAGGTACAGATGATGGATCGATGGATGGTTGAGCCCTGGTGGCAGTGTTAGCGCCCCAATCGTCTCATTTAAACAACAAAGCGAATCGATTATAACTATTTTTGAATTTAATCAATTTTTTACCTTAACCAACTATGTATAACGTTGATTAAGTTGATTGGTTGATCAATTAAATAATTAATTGTGTTTGCTATGCGGTATTGCACTAAAATAAAGATTAGATGTAATGTTTTGCGTTCTTTGTGTGATGTTTTTTTAATTCTAGTTTATTTGATTCTTTCTTTCTTGAATATGTCGTTCCAATGAAATGGATTAAATGACTTCCGCTGAATTTGGATGAATTGGACTATAATCAGACTGGGAACGTTTTTGCCTTCTGTGTGAAAAGTCGAGATAACGTTTGCTGGTTTACTACTACTAATAATAATAACAACAACAAAAATAATAACAACAACAAAAATAATAATAACAAAAACAACAAAATAATAATAATAATAATAATAATAATAATAATAATAATAATAATAATAATAATAATAATAATAATAATAATAATAATAATAATAATAATAATAATAATATACGTAAGTTTTGCAGCACTTAATTCCGGCTTTTTTAACCAAACAATACGGGTTTGTTTCATCAGCAGAAAACGGACTATTATCATTAAATAAATCACTTCACTTCAACAGCAGCTCTCTTCAAAGAGGAGATTTATTTGGTTAAATGGTGTTTACAGGGAAGCTCGTCTACTCTGCGGCAGGTTGAGGCTTTGCGGTGTTTAGTTTTGGGGCACTCCAACGCGCAGAATGATTGCATACATATACACGCACGCACGCACGCACACACATACATTGATAAAGGCAGCGTGCGTTCCGCGCAGTCATTTATCCTGCAGTAAGTGGGCACTGCCGCCATAAATACGTGCACCAGCGGAGCGCTGGATGCGCGACTAGTGCCAGACTGTGGGGTTTTGACTCCAGAACAGGTCGACAAATAAAAGCTCAATGGTTGGCTGTGGGGAGCGCGCCTCAATGACACCTCACACGACAACACTAAAGAAGTCAGGCTGTTATACGGAAAACAGCCTGCCCGCTGCTCTGCGACTACACTTCCATTCAGGCCTCCCAGGCACTTTGTTCTGAGAATAAAATGGAGCTGCTGCAGGAGCAGGCTGCTAGTGCGCGCGCCTGGCGTGTGGATGTGGGTGGTGCGTTAGAAAGCTGCAACAGTAGCCGCGGTCGTGGGAAGACGGCCACTTGCGTCCCTTTGGAGTCTCAGTGCAACATGTCGCGTAATAAATTAGGTCTGTTTTGTTGTGCCTGTGATAAAGCTGTCTGTCCACGCACACGCATGACGTGCACGTAATGCAGAATCCCACTTTACGGAACTCCCACGAGCAGAACAATCATCACCCCATGCAGTAATTAGCAGAGGAAAAGTATGTCAAATACATTTCAAAATGAAGAAATGCACCCTTCGTGTAAGTGTTTCACATAAACACACTCTGCTACATTCGTTCAAAAAACAAACAAAAAACCCTGTACTTTAGTCTTTTTAAAATACCCAAACTATGAAAACCCTTTCATTGGGACTCTGTGCCCAGTAGTAGACTGCCCACAGGCAGCTTGGTGTTTTTGTTGGAGTTTGCCTATCCAGTCGGGTTCTCATGTGCAGAGTCTGCATGTTCGCTCTGATTTGGCTGCTGACTCTAGAAATGATCTGGGTTTGTGGACCGTGACAGACTGGTGACATTTCAATGGTGCATCCCTTTTTATCTGAAGACAACCCAAAAAAAGAGGTTGGAGATACAATCACAGTGCGGCGGAGGCACCGCTTGGTTCAAATGAACTCACACTTTTCTGTAGTATAGCAGGTACATTGAAGCATGTGCAGAAGAACTTACGAAAAGAATTCACATCTAGCAGAATAAACTTTAGATAACGATATCAAAACCCTTTCCTTTTAACTGACACGCGCGTTAGAGGAAGTGATTTGGTGATTGGTGGTGTCCTGTTTGAAGCGTGCACCTGTGCGCGTCCACAGGTCACTGAGAGCAGCAGGGCGTCATTAGCCTACAGTCACTTTTGTTGTGTATTTCTGAGCGCTTGTCTGTTGCCTATTGTGTACGTGTGTGGGGGTGTGCGCGCGCACCGTGACGGGTGTGGCAGGTTTCCACGTCGTGTACGGGTCCGAGCAGCTGCACGCTGCAAAGCGAGGACCTGCATGGGAACTTGAACACTTGTTCGCGCGCGCGCGGGTCCGTTCTAAACAACAGCGCGTTCATTAATGACACAGCTTGGATCGCGCGGTCACGGTGTGTTAGAAACCTGCACGGTTCAAATTATCGTCCTGTTTGGAGCAAAAAGGGATTCGGGTGGGGGGTGGGTGGGGGTGGGGGCGGAGGTGTCTGTAATCTACACATACATACACATACATGTGTAATAGTTGCTACCACACGTGATCAGGTGAGAACAGATTATCAGGTAAAAACATGATCAGGTAAAATCATGATCAGATAAAAACATGATCAGGTAAAAACATGATCAGGTAAAAACAGGATCAGGTAAAATCATGATCAGGTAAAATCATGATCAGGTAAAATCATGATCAGGTAAAAACTTGATCAGGTAAAAACATGATCAGGTAAAAACAGGATCAGGTAAAAACATGATCAGGTAAAAACAGGATCAGGTAAAATCATGATCAGGTAAAAACATGATCAGGTAAAATCATGATCAGGTAAAAACAGGATCAGGTAAAATCATGATCAGGTAAAATCATGATCAGGTAAAAACTTGATCAGGTAAAATCATGATCAGGTAAAAACATGATCAGGTAAAATCATGATCAGGTAAAAACATGATCAGGTAAAAACTTGATCAGGTAAAATCATGATCAGGTAAAAACATGATCAGGTAAAATCATGATCAGGTAAAAACATGACCAGGTAAAACAGGTAATCAGGTAAAATCATGATCAGGTAAAAACATGATCAGGTAAAATCATGATCAGGTAAAAACATGATCAGGTAAAATCATGATCAGGTAAAATCATGATCAGGTAAAATCATGATCAGGTAAAATCATGATTAGGTAAAATCATGATCAGGTAAAATCATGATCAGGTAAAATCATGATCAGGTAAAAACTTGATCAGGTAAAATCATGATCAGGTAAAAACATGATCAGGTAAAATCATGATCAGGTAAAAACATGACCAGGTAAAATCATGATCAGGTAAAAACATGATCAGGTAAAATCATGATCAGGTAAAAACATGACCAGGTAAAACAGGTAATCAGGTAAAATCATGATCAGGTAAAAACATGATCAGGTAAAATCATGATCAGGTAAAAACATGATCAGGTAAAAACATGATCAGGTAAAAACATGATCAGGTAAAATCATGATCAGGTAAAAACATGACCAGGTAAAACAGGTAATCAGGTAAAATCATGATCAGGTAAAAACATGACCAGGTAAAAACATTACCAGGTAAAAACATGACCAGGTAAAAACATGACCAGGTAAAACAGGTAATCATGTAAAAACATGATCAGGTAAAAACATGACCAGGTAAAAACAGGTAATCAGGTAAAATCATGATCAGGTCAAATCAGGTGATCAGGTTGGACTTGAACTCCGAAGCAAACACATGGAGGGCTCTGACCTGCTGCAAAGTGCAAAGCATATTTTTTCATTATTACACAAATATACTTAAATACTTTTACAACAAAACTACCCAAGGGGACTTTAAATGTAAAAAAAAAAATCTTAAAATATCTGTTTTGGTAACAAACAAAATGCCGTTGCAGAAAACAAATGTATGTTTTACAAGTATAATTATTTTGATCTTACATTCTTCTCCTAATCTACTTTCTAAGCTGTTCTCACAACATTAACTCACTCAGTGTTGTCAACATTGTCCACCAATGAAATCTTACAATTTGACAGACGAACAAACCTATGAAAGATCAATGAGGTGAGGTGAGGTTGTAGCCGTCGAAGGCTTTTACATTTCTGACGAGTCAGTGTTTTCTAGGCAAGCAAGTTTATTTGCATAGCACAATTCAACAACAAGCTGATTCAAGCTTTCCAGAAACATTAAAGCATGATTTAAAATGTAAACAAAAGAAAGAAAGAAAAAAGTGCAACGGATAAAAAGTAGTTGGTGCAGCAGTCAGTATAGGGTTCTCGGCATGTTCTCCACACTTTGACCCTACAATCCAACTGCCAGAGGCAGAATCTGGACTCAGCACTGGACAGAACGTTCCTGCACATGTTCAGGCTCCAGGGCATGTGTTGCTGACACCAGCACAAATGGACCCGGCGATGAAGGGCAGTCTTAGCAGGCCTCCTGGCAGCCGTGGGAGACCGGAGACTGGCTGCGTGCAGTCTGTTCTGGATTGTCTGGGCAGAGAGCCGCCAGCCTTACCGTCCTGCAAATGTGTGGAAGCAGCCTACGGTACCGGAGTACCGGATTGGCAGCAACTGGGGAACCAGAAGCTCAAAACAAGTCCATAGCAACAGGGTTAGGGTAATGCTTGGATGTCCGGCATTGCCCGAGAAGTTTTGGAACATTTTCCATGTGTACAACTCACATACTGAGCTCTGCTGCTCATCCCACAAACGCACACTCACTTACTGAAATGCTGATGTAATAATGATGTAATACACTTACATCATTAATACATCAAGTATTTATCTAAAACAAGATTAAATACACAAAGAGTAGAGGTTTATATATATAAGACTTAACATTTATAAACATTTAAAATCGTGAACATGCCTTACTCATTAAATTATTTCATGGATCATCTACGTGAAAATGATTACAAAAGAATTTCTATAATAATCCTCTACCTGCTCATCCGGCTCTGACGCCTGGAGTCAGGAGAGTGTCAGGTGTCAGTTCATACCTCCTTTGCAAACATCCTTCATTTTGGTCCCCATTAACCCCTCGTTGAAGTTCTTCTTCACATCTGACAGAAGCGCCACTCGCACACTTTAGGGTTCCTTTCAGAGTCAGAGTCGGAGTCAGAGAGTCAAGTTTATTGTCAATTCTACCACATGTGAGATACATACAGAGAATCGAAATTACGTTACTCTCAAATCCAAAAATGTTTAATCTTAGTCAGAACACCACCAAAAGACATTGTATCACTTCCTTTTAGGGAATAGTAGAAAAACAATGAAAAGACTTTGAACTGACTGAACAGCTGAACAAAAAGAAGACAACAACAAAACCTGTTGTTCAACTTCAGTTTAAGGGTGGACTCCGTTCTCCACATCCCTGTAACTGCTCTTTAACACTTTCAAACAGACTCCTCAGTCTGCAGACACAACCTGGTCAGAGCTTGTGGTTCGGACTTCAGTCAAAGTGTTCCCATCATGGTACCAGCTGACGTCCTCCGGGGGACCTGATCAGACACTTTGATCTTGGCAATGCGGTGCAGACACTTCATTTGACGCTGCCCATCCACACCTATGATGACGCCTGGGTGACCTTCATGGTCATAAGTGATGATGCACCACTGTCCAATGTGCTTTAACTCAGTAGTGACCTCTATATTTCTCTGTCTGGATCAACATCACGACATTGTCAACGTCTCCCTGCCGTCTCTACCCCACTTGGAACCATCATCAGAGAATATCATTCAGACCATTTCCTTGTTATCAGTTGTTATGATTGAACAGAAACGTTTAAAAGTTAGTTTGTAAAACATCAATTTATGATCCTGATCAAAAGTCCTGCTGATACCAATAATACTAAAAATCCTTGTATTCAGGTATCAGTCAGGGTTTCCTCTTCAGGGTTTCCTCTTCAGGATTTCCTCTTCAGGGTTTCCTCTTCAGGATTTCCTCTTCAGGGTTTCCTCTTCAGGGTTTCCTCTTCAGGATTTCCTCTTCAGGGTTTCCTCTTCAGGGTTTCCTCTTCACGGTTTCCATTTCAGGGTCTCCTCTTCAGGGTTTCTTCTTCAGGGTTTCCTCTTCAGGGTTTCCTCTTCAGGGTTTCCTCTTCAGGGTTTCTTCTTCAGGGTTTCCTCTTCAGGGTTTCCTCTTCAGGGTTTCCTCTTCAGGGTCTCCTCTTCAGGGTTTCCTCTTCAGGATTTCCTCCTCAGGATTTCCTCTTCAGGGTTTCCTCTTCAGGATTTTCTCTTCAGGGTTTCCTCTTCAGGATTTCCTCTTCAGGGTTTCCTCCACATGGTTTCCTCTTCAGGGTTTCCTCTTCAGGATTTCCTCTTCAGGGTTTCCTCCACAGGGTTTCCTCTTCAGGGTTTCCTCTTCAGGGTTTCCTCTACAGGGTTTCCTCTACAGGGTTTCCTCTACAGGCTTTCCTCTTCAGGGTTTCCTCCACAGGGTTTCCTCTTCAGGGTCTCCTCCACAGGGTTTCCTCTACATGGTTTCCTCTTCAGGGTTTCTTCTACAGGGGTTCCTCTTCAGGGTCTCCTCTTCTGGGTTTCCTCTTCGGGGTTTCCTCTTCTGGGTTTCCTCTTCAGGGTTTCCTCTTCAGGATCTCCTCTTCAGGGTCTCCTCTTCAGGGTTTCCTCTACAGGGTTTCCTCTTTAGGGTTTCTTCTACAGGGTTTCCTCTTCAGGGTCCCCTCTTCAGGGTTTCCTCTTCAGGGTCTCCTCTTCTGGGTTTCCTCTTCAGGGTTTCCTCTTCAGGGTTTCCATTTCAGGGTCTCCTCTTCAGGGTTTCCTCTTCAGGGTTTCCTTCAGGGTTTCTTCTTCAGGGTTTCCTCTTCAGGGTTTCCTCTTCAGGGTCTCCTCTTCAGGGTCTCCTCTTCTGGGTTTCCTCTTCAGGGTTTCCTCTTCTGGGTTTCCTCTTCAGGGTCTCCTCTTCAGGGTTTCCTCTACAGGGTTTCCTCTTCAGGGTTTCTTCTTCAGGATTTCCTCTTCAGGGTCTCCTCTTCAGGGTTTCCTCCACAGGGTTTCCTCTTCAGGGTTTCCTCTTCAGGGTCTCCTCTTCTGGGTTTCCTCTTCAGGGTTTCCTCTTCAGGGTCTCCTCTTCTGGGTTTCCTCTTTAGGGTTTACTCTTCAGGGTTTCCTCTGTCGTCCCCAAAGAATCAAAATGCAGCAGCAAGTCTTCCACATCTCCAGTTTCCCTGCTTCCTGTTGAATTCAACATTGATTTCAGAATCAAATCCAACTTATGTGTAAGATTTGTAGACCTTCTATGTTCCCTCCAGACCACCGAGGTCCACAGATGGTGTCCTCCCCAAAGGGGGATCAGGATCAGATGAACGACATCTCAGATATTTTTATATCTCTGCTTAAACATTCCTTTTCTGAAGGGTCTTTGGTATCGTCTGATTTACATATCACATACTCTTTGCTGCTGTTTCTGCAGCCATGGCCCCTCTCTTTTTTAACTCGTAGGGACGGGTATTATACAGACCAGACCTTCTTTGAGGGAATTTTTACCCTAGAATTGTTTTTATACTGTTTCTCTTGCTGGTTTAAGTTTTTCATTAGTTTTAGATCGCTGCTTTGTAACATTGTATCTAAAATGTCATATAATAAACATATAAATATATATAACATATTTCAACTTACCTCACCTTACAGAAGACCAGGTAAAAGTACTTCATAAGCACTAACTCTAACAGAATTTCATAAAAAAGTCCAACTTGTGCCTGATAACAAATCATCAGGTCCAGGTTGGTTTCTAAGCACTTTTGAAATATTCCTGCACCCATATTTATCAGATTAACACAAGAGATTAAATTTAAATCTAAGGTTATCGTCCACTGTCTCTGATTAAAGCAGACTCAAACATTTTCAGTTCGGTTCTAGTGCCATGAAAAGGACAACTCTGCCCAACAGCCCCAACAGGTTCTCATGAAAGGACCCATTCCTCTAATAACCTGTGCAGTCTATATGGTTTAATTAATCAAAAACAACCACTGCAAGAGGCATATTTTCACTGGACTTTGATAAAGTTAACTGTGAATTTCTATTTCAAAAACTAAAATAAATTGGCTTCGGTGAATCAATTATTTATTGGATAAACATTCTTTACACGTCACTGTCAGTCTGTCCACTGGGGTAAAGTGTTTGTACCACTGCCGTCCAGGAAACGGTACTGGTCCATAAACACCAGAACCACCAGGCTGAGAGACAACCCAAGATCGTTGAACTCCACCATCACTCTGTCTACTGGAGACTCTTCATCCCACCATCACTCTGTCTACTGGGAGACGCTTCATCCCACCATCACTCTGTCTACTGGAGACTCTTCATCCCACCATCACTCTGTCTACTGGAGACTCTTCATCCCACCATCACTCTGTCTACTGGAGACTCTTCATCCCACCATCACTCTGTCTACTGGAGACTCTTCATCCCACCATCACTCTGTCTACTGGGAGACGCTTCATCCCACCATCACTCTGTCTACTGGAGACTCTTCATCCCACCATCACTCTGTCTACTGGAGACTCTTCATCCCACCATCACTCTGTCTACTGGAGACTCTTCATCCCACCATCACTCTGTCTACTGGAGACTCTTCATCCCACCATCACTCTGTCTACTGGAGAATCTTCATCCCACCATCACTCCGTCTACTGGGAGACTCTTCATCCCACCATCCCTCTGTCTACTGGAGACTCTTCATCCCACCATCACTCTGTCTACTGGAGACTCTTCATCCCACCATCACTCTGTCTACTGGAGACTCTTCATCCCACCATCACTCTGTCTACTGGAGACTCTTCATCCCACCATCACTCTGTCTACTGGAGACTCTTCATCCCACCATCACTCTGTCTACTGGAGACTCTTCATCCCACCATCACTCTGTCTACTGGGAGACGCTTCATCCCACCATCACTCTGTCTACTGGGAGACTCTTCATCCCACCATCACTCTGTCTACTGGGAGACGCTTCATCCCACCATCACTCTGTCTACTGGAGACTCTTCATCCCACCATCACTCTGTCTACTGGAGAATCTTCATCCCACCATCACTCTGTCTACTGGAGAATCTTCATCCCACCATCACTCTGTCTACTGGGAGACTCTTCATCCCACCATCACTCTGTCTACTTGGAGACGCTTCATCCCACCATCACTCTGTCTACTGGAGACTCTTCATCCCACCATCACTCTGTCTACTGGAGAATCTTCATCCCACCATCACTCCGTCTACTGGGAGACTCTTCATCCCACCATCCCTCTGTCTACTGGAGACTCTTCATCCCACCATCACTCTGTCTACTGGAGACTCTTCATCCCACCATCACTCTGTCTACTGGAGACTCTTCATCCCACCAAAGGTTCTTTAAAATGAGTGTTGCCAGGAAGTGAAAATATCCTCAACTCTGTCAAATATGTCTGGGGAAAAACTGAAAATGTTGGCAGGCATTTACAGCAGAATCTATTGTTTAACATGTTGAGGTTGTCTTGGGTCTGAACTCAGACGATTCAGACCAAAACAGTTTTTTCTCCAGACTGTAAATACGTTTATGTCTGCTCTAAAGTTGGACATTTTTAGATGGAGGTCAGTGAAGACTGACTCAGTTTTGGAGCCAGCCTCTAGTGGTCAGTCGAGGGACTGCAACCAACCTCAGTTCTGCGGGAGCCTCGACCCTGAGTTAGATGGCTGGCACATCACAGCATTTAAGTTTATCTTAACAAATTCATAATTATTTCACATTCACATTTACATATCAAATGTTTAAACTTATTATATGTTTGATATGTTTGGATGGTATACATATACTAATCAAACATACTTTTTCATATTCATATATGAAAACTGCACAACCTCGATATGCCTGTTTTTTTTGTTTTTTGGTTTGTTTGTTTGTTTTTTGTGACATTGTACCTGGAATCCTTTGAGTGACGTAATACTGTTTGTTTCAGAAGAAAATTTGCATTCTTCTTCTGTCGTTCTGTACACACCAAGAAGGATGTGAGCGGCCACGCAGATGAATGCTGATGTTCTGTAGAGCACAGAACATTTTGTATCTAAGATTCAAGAACTTTGGTGACCTGCTGCTGGACTAAACAAGATGAGGACTACAACCTGGGGCCATCCAGGGCGGAGCCCCTGCACATAAGTCAAATCACTTAAGCAATAAACATTTCATATGATTTTTGGTTTTGAAAAATTTGAACAATATTTTCAACAGTTAAGACAATAAAACATCTTTATAGTTCTTTTCATGTGGGGGAATATCTGATATTAAAAACACTGTCTAATCCATTAAATAACTTTGTAAATTCTGTCCTTTATTTCTTTATTTTAAAATACATTTAGAAAAGATTTCAAAATGTTTAGTAATCAATTCATTAACCGTTCATCAATCCTCGTTTTAACTGTTCATTAAAGCAAAATGAAAATATTTTTAAAATTAGACTTGCTATTAGAGTTAGTTATTAGTTATTAGTTTATTTGTAATCAGAAGCAGGAATTTATATTTGTGATACCCAATTACTGATTTTTAAAATGCTTTTTTCACTGACATCCCTACTCCTCCATATGAAAGAGGGCTAACTGTTGCACACAATACAGGTACACACGCACACATGCACACATGCACACATGCACATACGCACACATGCACACATGCACACACGCATACACGCACACACGCACACATGCACACATACACGCACACATACACGCACACACGCACATACGCACACATGCACACATACACACACACATACACATACGCATACACATACGCACACATATACACACACATACACATACGCACACATGCACACACACACACATACACATACGCACACATGCACACATGCACACACGCATACACGCACGCATACGCACACACACACACACACACACACACATATATACACAGGATGTGGGGAGTGGTGGCCTAGTGGTTACAGTGGTGGGCTTGGGCGTGGAGGACCCAGGTTCAAGCCCAGGGCTGCCCACAATGTTAAATCAAAGGGCCCCTGAGCAAGGCCCTTAACTCCCAATTGCTCCCCGGGGCGCTGCCCTGCTAGCAGCCCCACTGCTCACTAGTGAAACTAGTTGATGGGTTAAAAGCAAAAAATACAAAAAATACACACATACACATACGCACACATGCACACACACATACACACATACACACACATACGTGTACACGCACACACGCGCACACGCACACATGCACACACGCGTACACGCACACACGCACACATGCACACATGCACACACGCGTACACGCACACACACATACACACATACGCACACATGCACACACACATACACATATGCACACATGCACACACGCATACACATACGCACACATGCACACACACACACATACACATACGCGTACACGCACACACGCACACATGCACACATGCACACACGCGTACACGCACACATACACACATGCACACACGCGTACACGCACACATACACACATGCACACACGCGTACACGCACACACGCACACATGCACACACGCGTACACGCACACATGCACACATACACGCACACATACACACACACATACACATACGCACACATGCACACACACATACACATACGCCTACATGCACACATGCACACACGCATACACGCACACATACGCACACATACACACACACATACACACATGCACACACACACACACATACGCACACACGCACACATGCACACTGACACGAACACAAACTCCAGACGTGACTCATAAACCAGATATACGTTTTGGAAATCATAGTGTGCAGTTTCTTGGAACAGCTGGAAGTTGTGTTTCCAGAGTTTTGCTGCGACTGTGAACACAACCACCCAGCAGACAGAGAAAGAAATGCAGAAAGTGAACAGAGCAGGCAAATATATGGAATCAGACATGAAGCTAATCCTCCCACACAATGAGGGCGCGCTAATCCTGTTAATCTGTGGCTGAAGAGGATTATCTATCTGGATGAGGAGAACAAATTAAAGGGATTTACTGATGCTAATTTCACGATTTAAGACAAGCATCTTCAACTCTCACAGCCTTTTCTTGGGATACATATTGAGAAATATGTCACATTTAATTAGTGTTTTCAAAGAAAAGTGAATCCAACAAGTTGTAATGTTTCTCCATCTCTGTGAAGAACTATTTATTGTTTTAGCATTGTACAGGTTTATCTTTGCAAAGCCAAACTGACATAAATGCCAAGAGCACATTCTGCAATGTTGACCATAAGCTGCAGATCAATACATGTTATGTACACTGATCCCATAATTTAGAAGGTCAGTCCATCAGTGGATTTGTTTTATGCAAACTTCAGAGATGCATCCAGCTTCTCTGCACAACCTGCTCTCTGCAAGGTGGGTCATAATCTGGTCTTTCTCTCCTCCACCTACAAACCCATCATCCACAACCACGCTGTGACCAAAAGGGCTGTGAGGAGGTGGTGACAGGAAGCTGAAGAAACTCTGCAGGGGTTTTTTAGGGCTACAGACTGGGGTGGACTCTGTGATCCACATGGAGATGACATCAATGTCATGACTGAGTGTGTGACTGACTATATCAACGGCTGTGTGGACAACATCATCCAGAACAATGAGCTGCTTCCCCAGTAATGAACCCTGGATCACCAGTAACCTGAAAGACCTCCTCAACATAAAAAAGAGCCTGCAGGGAGGAAGACGGAGAATTATTGAGGTCAGTACAAAAACAATTGAAAGATCAGAGACATCAAGAACATTTACAGGAGGAAGCTGGAGAACAAAAGTAGAGATGTGTGGTCAGGGATGAAGAAGATCACAGGGTTCAAGTAGAACAAGGACCAGTTCAACAGACCTCCCATCCTCTCAGGACCAGCAGCTTCCCTGTCACACCTCAGCTGTCTCGTCTTCCACCTCAGTCATGGATATTTCATAAACCACAGACTTTCAGAGTCTTGAAAAGTAACAGAATTATGTTTGTATGTACGATGTGCATGTTTGGAAACCAATTAACATGTTCTAGGACCAAAATACCTTTTAGAAAATGCCCAATTGTCAAACATTAGGCCTTTGACACATTTGATTACAAAGGAATTATATGATATATGTGTGTGTGTGTGTGTGTGTGTGTGTGTGGTGTGTGTGTATGTGTGATGTGTGTGTGTGTGTGATGTGTGTGTGTGTGTGTGTGTGTGTGTGTGTGTGTGTGTGTGTGTGGTGTGTGTGTGTTTATGAATTCACACCACCATACGTTTGGCTGATGATTTGTTTAACCAACGCTGTGGGTCTGCACGTCTTGTGATGCGTTCATGGGTGCATGGGAATTTCCACGTTCGACCCTATTCCTTTTGTACATTGACAATAACTGTGGAAGAGTTAGAATAACGGGTGTCAGAAGGGTTATGAACCAGCCAGTCTCTTACATCCATTCACTATTTTGTCCCAAAACAAAGCAGTCCCAGTGAGACCATCAAACCCCTCCTCTTTCCTTTCTCTTAGAAGGTGATGAAGATAAACAGCACATAAGTCTGCTGTCTAATCCCCAGTAGTCGTTGAGCATGCTTGCTAGATGGGGGGAAGGTGACTCTGCTGGCTGTAATTGATTTGGGTGTTAATCTGGTGGCTCCAGACTGAGAGCCAGGCTAATATTTGAGGACACTGAAGAGATCACCTTTCTGCCCTGGGGCTGTTGTTGGGTGCTGGGATAATTGAAGAGGATTAGGAAAACACATGTAACAGTAACAAATCTGAACTTTCTGTGTGCTTGTTTGTCAAAACCAGTGAGATAGACTAAGATCTGCATGCAAGCGCAGATGCAGTGACAGCAGAGGCACACTGATACTGGTGCTTATAGGAAAACCTTTTCATTCAGCTCCTGGACGGCTGCAGGGTGTTTTTGTCTGGAAGTCCCTCTTTTGTTTCACACAGGATCTGTAGGGGCGTCCAAGTGTCTCTACTAGAGGGTTTTGTGCTTTCTTGGGTCATGCAAACAACAAATAATGACTTTGAAAGACAGTGACAGAGGTTAGGTTTAAGTTATTAAAAGTGCAAATTCAAATGTTAAAAAAGTTTGAATTATAGAGAAAAAAATCACTGTGGTTAGCAGTGGCAGCTCTCCAGTCAGCAGGTTCCTTCTCTGGGAGCTCCAGTGTCTTCAACAGTCTAAACAAAGTGTGTGTCAGCTTCATCAGTGATGCTAAGTTGTCCACGTGAGCCTGCGTGGTCATTTGTCTATGTGTGGCCCTGGCATCCAGTTAACACCTGCCTTTCCAATGAAAACGGGAATACGGCACGCTTCCACTCGCAGGAGTTCCAGATAAACCCTCCAGACAGGGCCGACCGTTCTCAGCCCTTTCAGCCGATGTTCTTCCACTGTAGCGCCACAAAAACCTTTGACTTAATGAAAACACAGCTGACCACGAGATGGCGCTAATGTACATTTCCTCCTGCCAGCAGCAGGCCAGCAGCAGCCCAGGAGACACAAAAGAAGAATCTGTAGTTTTTTTTATTGTAACCTTCCAAAAGCAAAATGTTTCTGTCCAGTTGGTTCAAATGAGTTGTGTTCAAGAACTTTATGTAATGAATGTATGAATGTAATTTAGCAATCCAGGTTAGCAGAGACCCCCTGACAGGAGGTTCCTGTTGGCCAAGTGTCAATGATCCGGCCACGAGAAATCTACACTAGTGGAAACGTGCCTGCAGACTCCAACTGATCCCTGTGTTCCTGAACTGGAATAAGCGGGTGTAGATAAAGCGGTGCTTCTCACTTCTAGTCCTCAGGCCTCCCTGTCCTGCATGTTCTAGATGTTACGCTGCTTCAACACACCTGACTCTCATAAACGGTCCTCATCAGCTCGTCATCAATGTCTGGACATCTCTGTTGATGACACAGCTGCTTGTATCAGGTGAGCTGAAGCAGGGAAACATCTAAAACCTGCAGGACAGTGTGCCTGAGGAGCACTCTCCTAAGTGATGCAGATGACTCATTTATGTTCTACTGCCATCATGTGGCCAAGGAAGACCACAGTCTAATGAGCTTAATTCAATTCAATTCAATTTAATTTTATTTATATAGCATCTATTACAACACAAGTTGTCTCTAGGATCTTTCCAGAGACCCAGAACATGACCCCCGAGCAATTATTACATCAACAAGCGGCAGGTGTAATTGAGGACAATGTGACCTCTTCTAAATGCAAGGCCCCCATCCATCCACCCATCTATCCATCCACCTACATATCCACCAACCCATCTATCCCCCTATCCATCCACCCATCATCCACCCATCTATCCATCCACCTATCATCCACCCATCTATCCATCCACCTACATATCCATCCCCCTATCCATCCATCCCCCTATCCATCCACCCAACTATCCATCCACCTACATATCCACCCACCCATCTATCCCCCTATCCATCCACCCAGCCACCTATCATCCACCCATCTATCCATCCACCTACATATCCATCCCCCTATCCATCCACCCATCTATCCATCCACCTACATATCCATCCACCCATCTATCCACCTATCATCCACCCATCTATCCATCCACCTACATATCCACCCACCCATCTATCCCCCTATCCATCCACCCATCCATCCCTCTATCATCCACCCATCTATCCATCCCCCTATCCATCCACCCATCTATCCATCCACCTACATATCCATCCACCCATCTATCCCCCTATCCATCCACCCATCCCCCTATCCATCCACCTACATATCCATCCACCCATCTATCCCCCTATCCATCCACCTACATATCCATGCACCCATCTATCCATCCACCAATATATCCATCCCACCTATCCAACCACCCACCCACATTTCCACCCACCCACCTATCCATCCATCCACCCACATTTCCACCCACTTACATTTCCACCCACCCACCTATCCATCCATCCATTCACCTATCCATCACCTGTACCTGCTCATTCTTATGCAGGATCACCTCGAGCTCTCTTCAGGCAAAAGGCAGGAGTACACCCTGAACAGGGCACCAGTCCATTATGGAATAACATTAGTTAGTGAGGAAAATACGTACAGTGGCAAGAAAAGAAAAAAAATTGGAATCAACTAATTTTCTTGGATTAGTTTGTAACAGTTTGTAACAGTTTGTAACAGCGAACTTAAGCAGATGTCACTGGACAAGGCCTCGACTCTGCCTACATACGATGTCTGAGCATCAGCGTCCACGTGATGAAGAGAGTGCACTGATTGGCACTGAGACTTTTTGCGGCAGGGTGTCTGACAGGATCGGTGGTACTGCAACAGGACCACCTAGACTTAAGTGTGTTAGGCTGCTGATCAGCTTCTGAATCTTTATAACTTTGGACTTTAATCTGAAGGCTCTCACAATGAGACGTGCTCAGAAAACCTCAGCAGGGACGGAGGCGGATGCTTGGAGTCGCCATCATCATTGCAAGCTGAGGAGGTGGAGCGTTATCCTCTACCTGAAAGTTGGTGGCTTGATTCCTAGTCTTGTCTGTCTTCAGCGATCTCCTTTTTATGAGGCATAGTTGACATGAACAGATACAAACCTTAAATGTCTGACACTCATCAAAGTTACTCAAACCACAATTTCAAACTCATTTATTAGTATTCCAGCTAAACTGTTTTCACTGAAATCGTCTACAGGTCAACGTTCATCCAGAACTGTTGTAAGAAGAGGTTTAAGGATTTTACTGCCCCACTTTCCTTTAGCATGTTGTTGAATCCTGAAATGCAAAAACTGATTTTACCAGAAGACGTTGATGAGAAAATGATGTTGATGTTCATTTTTCTAAATCTTCACAAAACAACTACGTGTAAGAACTTCTGCTTTTTCCCTTATTTTGTTCTTTCTAAATTTTCATTTTTAATATTGCCCCACTTCTCATGTGGGTTGAACAAATGTAAGTCAGTGTTCTCACTCATCCACCCAATCACTGTAGAGACCAATATGCACGTCGGGGTTACAGACCGGCAGTCCACCGGACACCCTGATGTCATCACCCCTGCACATGCACTCATGTGCTCTGGTGTTTCAGTCTGGTGTCCGCACGACGGCGTGGACGTTACACGTTCTGTTCTGCTATCGGGGCAGAGATCAGCCATAGACCAGGAGTTGATAGTTGCTTTATTATGGGTTCATTAATAGGTGTGAACATTAAATCATTTCTTTACAATACAATGTAAGGTCAGGGAAGCATGACAGATCACTTAACAGAATCTGTTTAGAAAATCATTAAATAAGAGCATAAACCAAATACAAGTTTTTAAATTAGATATAGATTTATAGCTACTAATATTGGGTCTGCATGCATCATGAAACACTCTCATCATTTTATATACAAACACAAGAAATTGACTGCAGATACAAGTTCAGACAATGTGAGGCTACGAGATTTGAATGAGGAAAAGGCCAACATAGAAAAACGAGGAAGCACTTGATGGAGACCTCACACGCACACACTCGCACAAGCTCACAGTTGTTGATCACCATGTGTCAGAGATCCTAATTTTATAAACCTTATTTCCCATCTTTTCCAGAGGAAAAAGAGTCACACATAGCTGCAGAGCTCACAAATAAAGAAATGATTAAATAAATAAAAGCCAATTCAGGTTTGAACATGTGGTCAAACTAAATAAACAACCGAGATAAATCGGATTTTAGTTTCACGTTTGTGTAAATGTAATGTTGAACACAAATGTGAGAAAAGAGAATAGTTTAGGCATCTTAGTGAAAACTTTAGATTGGTTTTCATTTCTGCACCAACATCTCCTGAACATTTTTAGTTGATTCAAAGGTAAAACAACAGTCTAATGTTTTCAATCAGTGCCATGAAGATCCTGAGTTATTTAGAGCCGGGACGCGTATTCAGCAGAAACAACACACACTCTTTCTACGAGGATCTAAGTGACGGGAGGAGGTGACAGAATCGTCGTTACAGCTTTGCCTGCATCAGCCTGCATCGGAGAGCTGGTTCCCATTCCCAGATTTAGCTGGAACACTAAACATGTCATTCTTAACAGATTTCTTAACATATTCCACAGGTTCGCATGACATTTCTACATGGATGGTTGCAAGAAACGTGGGTGTCATGATGGATGGGCAGTTGTCCTGCTCAAACCAGACCAGACCAGACCAGACCAGACCAGACCAGACCAGACCAGACCAGACCAGACCAGACCAGACCAGACCAGACCAGAGGATTCACACAGCAGTGTTGCAGCAACGCACAACGGCGAGAGATCTTGTCAAAGCTGTTGTTATGACCTGGGCTTTTCTATGCTTTCCATAGGCAAACTGCCAGTGCTTGTATTAAGGTGCATTCTGTTCATCAGAAGCGCAGGCCAAAAGGTACATTTCACGGTTGAAGATGCCGTTAATAACTTTCTTCTTCCATTGTCCCATGATGTGCATTCAGAACATCTCGTTTTCACCGTTTACTGCCTCCCTGTACAAGTTCATTGTTAAGGGTCCAGCTGTGAAGCTGCAACTTCATACATGCGTTGAAGCAGGAGAAGTTGAAAATCACCCAACTTTTGATGGAGGCAAGCAGTCAACAAGATGCACAGAACCCACAATTCACTTGGATGACCCCATTGGAAGTCTGAGGACGGACACAGATGATGAATGCAACATTGCTGTGTGAATCCAGCAGCAGGATTACTGGTTGTTTCAGCACTTTGAAAAGGAACATTTTGTTTTTAGAGTAACATTGTTTAAGTGCCCTGATAATGATTGTACAGGAAGCTTTCTTCACTAAGCAATCACATTAATGTCAACGACAAAGTGCCTCACCTCTCGGTTTCTAACTTTGGCTGGTCTCCTTCTTCTCCTTTGGACTTTGTCCTGTTGGTTCTGTGGTGTTTGTGTTTTAGTTTGCTTTATGTCCTATTTGTGTCTTTTTCCTTGATCTTCAAGTACCTGCTGTCTGTCATTCATTATTCATCTGTACTTCCGAACAAAACGAAATTCCTTCTGGGCTGCTTCTGCCTCTGCTTATATGTTACACCCAGTAGCGATACTTTTGGCAGATTGGCTGAGATCATGTTTTTTGGATTGTGTGTTGTTTTGTTTTGTCCAGGTGGACCCCTGCCTCTCGCCTGAGCTGAGCTGGGATGAGCTCCAGCAGACCCCCGCGACCCCGTACAGGATTGAAACGGGAGAACATGGATGGATAAGTGGATGTGCCGGTTTTCTAGCTTTCTTTGATTCACATCTTCGTCACTGCTTCAAAGTTTGGCCACTCTGTCAGTTATGCTGTGTTTCTAGAATCCCTGTGGTTTAATTCTAATGTGATTATGTCAGAAGTCAACAAAATAATCTTGTGATGTGCTAGACGTGCACAGCCTCTTGTGTCTCCTGTTTCAGTATGTTACTGTTGTCCCCACCTCACATTTCCCTCCAAACTCAGGAAAACTGTATTCTTTTGGGGGAAAAAAATCAGTAAATGCTTAAAAATAAAAAGACACTCGTTCACTAGCTATGGCTCTTTCCTCTTGACAAGAAGGGTATTTTACATTAAATATGGCTCACTGTCATTGTTACTCTCATTATTATTTAAACACAGAGGTAATAAGATGCTGTACAAAATGCACCCCCCCCCCCCCCCCACACTTTCCTCCATACAACAATTTTTTTTTTACAAAAAAAGAAGAAAAATACAAATTACTTTCATTCACAACACATCTTTGTCATCATCATCATCATGTATGTATGTAGTTTTCCAGGGTTTTGCTCTTGAAACACTGATAAGAGTCCTGTCAGAAGTCGACCCCTGTATGAAGTCTTTAGTTGCAGAACAATAAATGATGAAAAAAAATGAAGTGCCTCTCAAAATATAAAGTTGTTTCTTACCCTGTTTATAGCAACTCTGGTCCAGAAGAGAAACCGTGATGGATTTGGAACGTAATCTCATCAGAACAATAAGCAGTGAAGGCAGCATGTTCAAATAAGTTCAGAGTTGACTCTCATCTGTGGCAAAATGTCTTTCTCAAAATGTGTTTCATGCCTACCTGCTCGCTATCCGTTATTAAGTTTACCAGACCATCTAAGACGTGGGTGCTAAATGCGTTTTCAGCCAACTTGTAACAGTCCCCAGGGTGCACAATGGGAAGATATGGGGAAAGGAAAGAGACAGGAAATTTGCAAAAATGCAAGCCTATAAAGAGGAGCATAACAAGAAAAGATTTGTATGAATTTCTGCACAGTGCATTCCTCCACCCCGTGCACACATCATTCCCAGAACTATTGAAGCTACAGTTTTTGAGGACAAGGACTTGATCCAGCCTGTTACGTATTGATGATATTTTCAGATATATTTAATCTGTAGTTTTTAATCTAAAAAAATACAAATGTCAGTGAATTATGTATGAACTAGTGGTTTTGTGTTCAGATCAACCTGAATGACAGCTTCTGGCTGTAGCTTTCTAAAGTCAGCGGGAGTTTTCCACTAAATCAGTTCCAGTGTTGCCTCGAAACCATTCAATAAACTTTGAACCAGTTCTTTGTTTTGTTTTCCAACATGCGAATGTAAAAGAAAGAAGGACTAATTCTTAACTGGTTCCATCAGGGGCTAGGACTGGGGTTAACACGCTGAAAAAAGTAAAAAAGGTAAAGTAAGAAAGTAAACAATCCTTGTTTCAAGGAAATTGTTTTAGGCTATTTTGCCAGTGTTCAGAATTCTAGTAAATAACATTTCTCACCCCTTTTTGGAAAAGATATTTTGCTTAAAATAATACAATTTTGACTACATCCATGGAATGATAGGCATGGATGATAAAAGTAAAGTAAGCGATTTGTGTGTGTTTCCACTAAATCTATATTTCAACACGACATTGGAAGCAGCGTGGGATAATAAGTTTTATTTTTTTTAAATGGGCATTGCTTGTTTGAGAAGCGTCAAATATGCTGTATAAGGCAGTAAATGTAATTTAAAACCAGTTTCTTTTAATCTCCCGTGTGGTTCAGGCCTTCCTTCTCTCTCCTTGAGAGTTGGTTGTGAGTTTGTTGCCGTGGCTACTGATGCTGCAGAGTCTCCGGGCAGACCTGCTTCCTGCCATCTGTCAACGCCCGTTCTTACCCTTCCATTAAAAAACAGATAAATCCAAAAGAGACTAAAAAAGTAATAATAAGTAACTCCCTGAAAACTGGAGTATGAAGATCAGAGATTGTTTTTAAATTGTGCTTCAACAGAACCAATAAGCCAAAAGAAAATAAAAAATAATGAAACTAGCCTTGACAAATGAGTCGGTAACCCTTGAAGAATTGAAAATGATTTGACTATACTGAAATGTATAACTGAGGTGTGTACTGTAAATATTGTCTCTGTCTGCAGTTTGACTATTTAAAATGTTAAAAGTGATCACTCTGCTGTTTGGCATCATGCTGTTCACCACACTGAGCGGCGTGAACCAGAGAAACCAAAGGAGAGAGTTGTCTAAGGAGATCCGTAAAAACCCTCTAGTCAAGCATGTAAAGGTCCATCTCCAAAGTCCATCTCCAAGCAGCTTGATGTTGTTGTGACTACAGCTGGAAATGTCATCCAGAAATGTATGCCCCACACCACTGTAGACAACCTCCCTTGACATGGACACTACAGGAAAATTGATGGTAAACTGAAGAGATGGATGATACGAAGAGAAACCAAAGAGCCCGGAACCACTTCCAAAGACACTCAAGGTGAACGCCAAGGTCAAGGTCCATCAGTGTCAGCTTACACCACAGGTGTTGGACTCCGGGCTTCGAGGGCCACTGTCCTGTCATCCAGGTCTTTATAGACCTGCTCTTCATGTTGGAAGAGGAGGGGACCAGCTCCCAACTGTTCCCACACAGTTGGGAGCTGGAATTGTCCAGAATGTCTTGGTATGCTGAAGCATTCCGAGTTCCTTTCACTGGAACTAAGGGGCCAAGACCAGCTCCTGAAGAACGACCCCACATCATCATCCCCCCTCCGCCAAACTTTACACTTGGAACAATGCAGTCAGACAAGTACCGTTGTCCTGGCAACCGCCAAACCCAGACTGGTCCATCAGATTGACAGATGGAGAAGCTCCATTCGTCACTCCAGAGAAGGCGTCTCCACTGCTCCAGAGTCCAGTGGCGGCGTGTTTTACACCACTGCATCCAACTGTTTGCATTGCACTTGATGATGTTTGTCTTGGATGCAGCTGCTCAGTCATGGAAACCCATTCATGATGTTCTCTGCACTGTTCCTAAACTAATCTGAAGGCCACATGAAGTTTGGAGGTCTGTAGTGACTGACTGCAGAAAATTGGTGACCTCTTCTCACTATGTGACTCAGCATCTGCTGACCTGCTCTGTCAGTTTCCATGAACTACAACTTCAAGTTGTTGTCATTCTTAAAGACTTCCATGTTCTTATAATACAGCTGACAGTTGACTGTGGAATATTTAAGAGCCAGGAAACTTTACGACTGGATTTGTTGCACAGGTGGCATCCTATCACAGCTCCACGCTGGACTTCTCTGAGCTCCTGAGAGGACCCGTTCTTTCACAAATAGTTGTAAAAACAGTCTGCATGTGAGGTGCTTGATTGTATACACCTGTGGTCATGGAAGTGATTGGAACACCTGAATCCCATTATTTGGATGGATGAGCCAATATTTTGGCAATATAGTGTACTTTGGACAGATGAGACAAAACTGTAGCCTTCTGACAAGTCACATCAGCTCTATGTTCACAAATGCAAAAATAAAGCTACTGTAAAACATGGAGGAGGCTCAGTTATGTTCTGCAGCTGCTTTGCTGTGTCTGTCACAGGGTGTCTTGAATCTGGAGTCAAATGTGTTGACCAACGTCAGAAAGATGGTCTGAGTTATTGGTCATTGGTCCTCTAACAGGCTGGTGACATTTCTGAAGTGTCTTATGAGCACAAAGATCTGACACATGAAGTCTGGAGAAGAAACCCTTCACACCCAAGACAGCTGGAGCCAATAACTCAAGAGGAGAGGCCCTGTGTGCAGGTGGACAAGAGGAGGGGTCATTTTTGTCAAGGCCAGTTTCATTTGTGTGTGTGTGTGTGTGTGTGTGTGTGTGTTTGTGTGTGTGTTTTAATTAATGTTGAAGCACAGTTCCAAATCATTGTCTGCTTTGCATTCATCATTTTTCAGTAAATTATTATTTATCATTATGTCTGTCAAGTTATTTCTGTTCCTCCACCTTTTTTGTTGAATGGGAGGCTTTTGTTTCACATTTGTCTGCCTGTGTAGGTTCCTTGGCCTCCTCAGTCTTCATCAGATGTTTTCAGTTTGTGGCAGTCTGGATGAGCTTCACCTCATGTCTTAATGAATCTTGTAGATTTGTAATATAACACTGGACTCCTCGAGGTGGTTGTTCCTATGTAAGGCAGTTTTATTATGTAAAAAACTTTGTCTAAATAAAATCTACAGGTCTGTCACTCCTGGACTTTTCTTAAATATGTGCATTTTTACATTTCTGAAGTTTTAAATATATTAAAATAAATGCACACACCTTCAAAGCACTTATTCCTCTGACCGCCATATCGATGTCCACGTAAGGTAGGGAGGGCTTCTAAACAGACATTATTTTTCTAATACAAACTGATTTCGTAGCCTGATCTGAAATTACTAAAATGAATGAAGGCTTACAACCAAGAATTATAAATAAACAATAAATACAAACAATAAAAAGATCTATAACTATTACTATTATAAAAACACAAAGGAAGCAATTACAAAAATAATAATACTATAAACACAATAAATCTAGACAGAATCAAAAGAAACAGAAGGTTAATCCATGTTTGCACACACTGCTTTTGTGTGTGGACTGTGTGCTTTTTGTGTGACAGAAATGTTCTTAAAAACCAAAGCAGAAACCTTTGGGAACCACTGAGCTAGACTGAAGTAAACTCTAGTGCAGTTCACTTGGTACAGTTGGTACAGTTCACCTGAACATGTGTACATACCAACCAGCCATACTCCTGAATAATGGCTCTCAGATCTCGTCTAAAAAGACCAAATTAAAACAATGAAGGCAGTCACATGATGAGACATGACCACATTACAACCTCAGAGTGAAAAACAGTACTCTGAACAAATTTGGTACAGCAATGAGGAAACATGGCTGAAAAAAACTTATATTGATGGATGTTTAAATAGAATATTTAGAATTCGTATAATTTAGTCAATGAGATGCTTTGAACATTTAGCGTCATTATTCTGTCCAGCCAGTTTGTGACCTTGTCCACTTTTCTTGCATTTGTGTCTCTTATATACATCCATCCAACTAAAAAAAAAGTGAACTCAAATGAAACTGGCCTTTCTTTAGGTGGACTACACTAAAGTTGTAATTTTCTGCTTTGCTCTGAACTAAAAGCACTGGACAGTAAGTGTGAATTCATCCTTGTTTTGCAAAGTAATCAGTCACAGCTGGTTATGTTGGTTGACCCTACATCCCATAACATCTGAAGCTCCACATAACAGATTAAATAATATAGAGAAAAAAAGAGATGATTTCCCACAGGGCAAAGAAGAGACGCTGTTTTCCTTCATCACCAGTTGCCTTTGTTCTTAACTGCTTGAGTTTGTGATGCTCATGAGTGTAAACCAGCATTTTTATGCCACCTATACTTATAACTACGGTACATGTTTGTCTGTGTCCAGCATTGTCTTTTCAAAATTCAAATAAAATCCTTTATGGCCCAACAAAGACTCGTGACGTCAAAGCACCAAAGAAAACCTCCTGCTTTGTCCTAAGCTTGGAATGTAAAAGACATCACTTTATCTGAGGCTACACACACACACACACAACACACACACACACACACACACACAACACACAC
>CM026207.1:29236290-29251290 GCA_014839995.1 Xenentodon cancila
TATATATAGTATGATATATATATAGATATGTATGTATATATAATGTAGCTATCTATATATATATGTATGTATATTCAATTCAATTCAATTTTATTTATATAGCGTCTATTACAACACAAGTTGTCTGTAGGCGCTTTCCAGAGACCAGAACATGACCCCCGAGCAATTATTACATAAACAGCGGCAGGTAAAAACTCCCCTAGTGGAAGAAAAACCTTAAGCCAAACAGTGGCAAGGAAAAACTCCCCTTTAAGAGGGAAGAAACCTTGAGCAGGACCTGGCTCATGAGGGGGTACCCTCCTGCCGAAGGCCAGCCGGGTAGAGCAAGAAATAAGAAAGAATAGAGACATAGAGACACCGTCAAAGGTACAAGATAGGATACATTAGTAACTGTCCTTGGTAGTCCAATTAGACTTCTGGGAATATGGGTGATATATGGATAGACGGTGATACAAGGGGATGAGGACTGCAGGTCGGGGTGTCAGCAAGCATCCAACAGACATCCACACAGACAGGTGAAGGCAGACACTGGGATGGTCAGAGGTGGAACTGCAGGTCAGCAAGCAGCTCCTGAGGCTCTGGTCCGCAGGACATGCAAAGAAGAGGAAAAGAAGGGCCAGACAAGCACAAAAAACTACCAGAACAATGGAGCACAATTAAGTTTATGGGATACTGTTAATAAATGAGGGTTGAGGTGAAGAAGAGAGAGAGAAGGCAAAGAGAAACAGAGAAGGTGAAAGGCACCACTCAGTGGATCATGTTGGTGTCCCCCTGCAGCAGAGGTCTATAACAGCATATCTACACCGAAGCTATGTTTAAAATGAGCTGCTCTAATCTGGTCCTGCAGCTGCAGCTTTGACTACTGGCCCTGACACATTAAGGTACTAAATATACACTAACTATATGCTTTATTAAACAGAAATGTTTTAAGTTTAGTTTTAAAGGTGGAGGTGGTATCAGCCTCTTTAACCCAAACTGGAAGTTGGTTCCAGAGTGATGGTGCCTGATAACAGAAGACCCGTCCTCCAAATCTACATCTGGATCTTCTAGGAACTACGAGTAAACCTGCACTCTGAGAACGGAGAGCTCTATTAGGAACGTACGGTACTATCAGGTCTTGCAAATATCGTGGCGCTAGGCCATTTTGTGCTGAAATAAGTACTGACTGTCTTGTGGTCAGGTTATGGTGTGAACCCAAATGCAGGAGATCTCCAGGAGTCAGAAGTTGCAAAAAAAAGTAGTTTATTAACAAAAAAACACTGCTCAGACAGCAATCCAAAGAGTAGAAAAGCCCTGTAGCTGCTAGAGTTGAGCAGAAAACAGAGGAAATCTAAAAGATGATTACACCAATGTTTCTCCACCCACGGCTGTCCAGCCGGTTGTGCTGTGTCAGTGGTGTTCAACCCTGGTCTTCGAGAGCCTCTATCCAGCATGTTTTAGATCAGTGTTTCTCTACCCTGGTCCTGGGCCCCCCTGCCCTGCAGGTTTTAGATGTTTCCCTGCTTCAGTACACCGTGATACAAGCAGCTGTGTCATCGACAGAGATGTCCAGACCTTGATGACGAGCTGATGAGGACCGTTAATTAGAATCTGGTGCAATGATGCAGGGAAACATCTAAAACAGTTGTGTTTGAAGCTGGTCTTGAGAGCCCGTATCCAGGATGTTTTAGGTCAGTATTTTTCAACCCTGGTCCTCAAGGCCTTCTGTCCTGCATGTTGTCATCAAGGTCTGGACAACTCTGTTGATGACACAGCTGCTTGTATCATGGTGTGCTGAACCAGGGAAACATCTAAACCCTGCAGGGCAGTGTGCCACGAGGACCAGGGTTGGGAAACACTGTTTTAGATCAGGGGTGTCCAAAGTTGGTTCTCGAGGGCCGGTGTCCTGCATGTTTTGATGTTTCTTTGCATCAACACAACGGATTCTAATGGTTGTCATTAACTTGGCATCGAGGTCTAGACCAGCGTTTCTCAATCCTGGTCCTCAGGCCCCCTTGTTCTGCATGTTTTAGATGTTTCCCTGCATCATCACACCGTGATACAAGCAGCTGTGTCATCAGTTTTCCAGTGCTTGATGAGAAGCATTAACTAGAATCAGGCATCCTGAAGCAGGGAAACATCTAAAACCTGCAGGAGATCAGACCTCGAGGACGGGAATTGAAGAGCCCTGCTGTACAGGGTCACTGGTCACATACGTCTTCATGTGATGCTGCTGAAACTCAAGCGTCTTCATCCACGTGTCCAAGTGGAGAAATTAGTTTTTTTACTGAACAAATAGTTTCGTTTTCATAATCTAATAGCAGTTCATGTAAATTGCAGTGTGTTGTGGATAAAATATCCAAGTAACCTTCCATTTATGTGTTTTCAATATTCATTTTTAAAAGAAAAAGAAAATGACATTAGCTCCAAAACTAACTTTATTCAATCAATTGAAAATAAAATAAAAAAGGTTTCCGATCATGTAAGAATAATCTGTGGAAGACTAAAGGTCCTTTCTAAAGCTGGATTACTCCAACACAAACTCAGATAACCACGAGGATTGATCAGGCCTTGAACATGCTCAGCAGGGTTCTTGTACTGTCATCTCCCTGACTTGAGTCACTGTGGTACGTAGACACGGTGAAAAATACTCATACAAAAACTGTTCAACTGTTTCTCTATGGCATTCTGCAGCACCAACTGAATGTGGATTGAGGCTTTGTCTTATCAGACTAATGTGGCTTCTTTGAAGTGTTAGGGTTGCTTCCTGATGACGCTGAACATCAACTGGATTAAAAAAATAGTGTGTGACTACGAAAAATGACAAATGACAACATGCCCCAAAGAACACGCTTTGACCATCCATCCATTTTCTTTTGCCGTTTTATCCTTTGCAGGGTCACAGGGGTCTGCCGGAGCCTATCCCAGCTCATTACAGGTGAGAGGGAGGGGTCCACCTGGACAGGTCGCCAGTCCATCACAGGGCCACATGCAGAAACAAACAACCGTGCACGCTCACACTCACACTCACACCTATGGGCAATGTAGGTATAATGGAAAAAGGTTGATGACCACTCATGTAAAACATGCTGGATAGGGGCTCTTGAGAACCAGGATTGGCCACCCTGCAGTAAGTGAATCTGTTGTGAACTGTAATGATCCTATTATTCCACAAGAGGGCGCCATAAGAACTGATGATGTGGGCAGATGTCTTCCAATAGCAATGGATTTGTTTCTAGGATTTTGATAACTTATCTCAATGTTTCCCAACCCTGGTCCTCATGGGAACACTGACTGCCCTGCAGGTTTTAGATGTTTCCCTGCTTCAGCTCACCTGATACAAGCAGCTGTGTCATCAACAGAGATGTACAGACATTGATGACGAGCTGATGAGGGCCGTTAATGAGAGTCAGGTGTGTTGAAGCAGGGAAACATCTAAAACATACAGAGCAGTGTTCCCTGAGGACCAGGGTTGGGGAACACTGGGTTTTTTGATGATTTTGTCATATTATATTCTTATCTGACCACCTCAGTGTCTGCTGTCCACACCTGTTTATATAGTCGTCTCTGTAGATCACAAAACTAACAATGAGTCCATCATGTATACATGGAAGTCTTAGTTCTGCTGCGGACGGATAGTTACACTAATGTGTCTTGTCTTTTCTACCACTGACAGTGATCCAGGTCCCTATCCAGGTCCTGGTCCAGGTTCTTCCCTCTTAAAGGGAAGTTTTTACCTGCCGTTGTTTATGTAGTAATTGATCGGGGGTCATGTTCTGGGTCTCTGGAAAGATCCTAGAGACAACATATGTTCTAATAGACACTATATAAATAAAATTGAATTGAACATGTTTAACTAATTAATTCAGTAAACTAATATTAACTATTTAACACACAATCTTCAGCTGGACACCAATTTGTTACACATATCCAGCATATTGTAGATGTTTCCCTGCATCAACACATATGATTCTAATTAATGGTCATCATCAGGTTGTCATGTGAACAAGTCTGTTAATGGCACATTCATCAGGGTGTGGTGAAGCAGGAAACATCTAAAACCTGCAGGACACCAGACGTCGAGGACCACAATTGAAGAACCCTGTTTTAGACGCTTCCCTGTTTTAACATTCCTGATTCTAATTAAAGGTCATCTTTAGTTTCTCGTTTCTTGTCCTGTACAAGTCTGCTAATGACACAGCCATGTCTAGCAGGGTTGTGTTGAAGCAGGGGAACATCTAAAACATGGGTCTCCAACCCTGGTCCTCGAGAGCCGCTGTCCTGCATGTTTTTGATTCTATGTGCAGGACAGCGGCTCTCGAGGACCAGGGTTGGAGACCGCTGCTCTGAACACTAACAGAGGGAGTAACACGTACAGATGCAAACAGATGTCCAATAATTTACATTTTGGCTTCAGTCCAACCATTTCAGGTGCTGTCCATTTTTCTTGCTCGACAGTGTCGGCTGCCTCCGTGAGTGCGTTCCTTTATGTACGGCTGTAGAGACTGACTGCTGCTGGTTAGGTTTGGTCATTTTGGTTGGGATGAGGTGGGTGTTATGTCATCTCTGACATTCAACACATTCAACAAGGCCAGCGACACTGACGACACTTCAGTCTTTGTTCTGGAGATGTTCTAGACAGGTTTGCATGTTCTCCCCGTGCTTGCGTGGGTTCCCTCCGGGTACTCCGGCTTCCTCCCACAGTCCAAAAACATGCAGGGTAGGTTAATTGATCATCCTAAATTCTCCCTAGGTGTGAATGTGAGCGTGATTGGTTGTTTGTCTTGTATGTGACCCTGGATAGACTGGCGACCTGTCCAGGTGGACCCCTGCCTTTCGCCTACTATGTGTTGGGATAGGCTCCGACAGACCCCCGTGACCCGGAAACGGATACAACGGGTATAGATAATGGATGGATGAATGGATGGATGGATGTTCTAGACAGGTTCTCTCCTTTGTGACCATGTCTGACATTTCTCAACCAACATACTCATCCCATAATATGTGAAAACAAAACAAGAACAAACTCATTAGATCACATAAACACATTTATTTGTTTTGCATTTTGATAAATGAAACAAAAGAAATGAATATTCACTAGTATTATGCTTATTTACAAATTAGACTAATCATCAAACAGGCTACTGTTAAATATACTAAAACAAATGTGTGTGGAAGAGTGGAACATTAAAGAAACAATGAAAAAAGTCAAGCAGTGACGGGTGATGAAGCGGCGGTTAGTCTGGTTTGTGTCTTCTAGTACGATGTCTTACTATGCAAAATCTAAACAACAACAAATACAAAAGACGGTCTTAAAGTGGTCATACAATTTTGTGGAGACGAGGCTCTGCAAAGGCAAGCCAAAGACCTTTTCTTCAGATTTCTGATCTTTTGCAGTTATTAAGCATGAGTCACAAAGTCACATCAGGTCAATAAACTGGATGAATGAAGTGTTCTGAAACAGAGACCGACACTTCGTACCGGGGCGAACATGTACCAGAGTACCAGACCATGAAAAATGCACGTTTTTTTTTTTTTTTTTTTACTTAGTTTTTGTTTAATTATTAGAAGCATGACAAACCCACGTATAAGCCGAAATCAAACAAAACTTGGGACAGTGTAGAAAATGCAAATTAGGAAAAATATATAATTCAGGATTTCTTACCTTTCCTTTGACTTTTATTTAATTGCAGATGAACACAAAATAATTCTCTTTTTTCATCAGCTTTTATTAAACCCATCTGTCCATTAACTTATCCTGATCTGAGATTAAAGGGGTGTAACTGTCAGAGGAAATCTGTGCTGTTGAAAGATACACCACAGATCGCAAAAATGTAAACAAGCCTTTCCATGAGTGCTGATGCCAGCCCGTAACCTCAGAGCCCTGGACTTGGAGCCGTCATCTGGATCCGGTTTCATCCCGATCCAGATCTGGACATATGTAACTGTTCATATGTCCAGATCTGGATCAGGTTTTATCCTGATCAGGTTTTATCCTGATCCAGATCCGTACAGATCTAGATCAGGATAAAACCTGATCCAGATCTGTACATATGTAACTGTTCATATGTCCAGATCTGGATCAGGTTTAATCCTGATCTAGATCTGTACATATGTAACTGTTCATATGTCCAGATCTGGATCAGGTTTAATCCTGATCTAGATCTGTACATATGTAACTGTTCGTATTTCCAGATGTGGATCAGGTTTAATCTGATCTAGATTTGTACATATGTAACTGTTCATATGTCCAGATCTGGATCAGGATAAAACCTGATCCAGATCTGTACATATGTAACTGTTCATATGTCCAGATCTGGATCAGGTTTAATCCTGATCTAGATTTGTACATATGTAACTGTTCATATGTCTAGATCTGGATCAGGATAAAACCTGATCCAGATCTGTACATATGTAACTGTTCATATGTCCAGATCTGGATCAGGTTTAATCCTGATCTAGATTTGTACATATGTAACTGTTCATATGTCCAGATCTGGATCAGGATAAAACCTGATCCAGATCTGTACATATGTAACTGTTCATATGTCCAGATCTGGATCAGGTTTAATCCTGATCTAGATTTGTACATATGTAACTGTTCATATGTCCAGATCTGGCAGATCTGGACATATGTCAGATTTTTTATATAATACTATGTCAGATTTTTTTTGTTGTTGTTTTTGCGGAGTAAAGATTTAAATAACATGTGTGGATATAGTTGAGTATGGAAGGGCAACAAAGGTTTCCACAGTAATCCTGTGTTCATGAGGTCATAGCAGCAGTTCTTGATGCAGTCCCATCTGTGGGACCACAGACCACAGGTGCCCAATTGAGGCTCAAACCACTGAAATTCCTCAACTTCTTGAATGGTTTATTTAAGTTTAGCACTGTAAAAGCAGGACTGTTCAAATTAGATACAGCCTTCCTTGGAAGAGCATTGTTTTCGTTTTTATTTCCATGATTGTCATCATGTTTGCTGCTAAAGTAGCAGCTGTTTCTCAGTGGCTCATCATTTCACTTCTCTTTGCTACCCGATCATCATTCTTGATGACCTTGAAATAACATTATTACAATGATTATTATACTGTTGTATTATGCAACATTATAATGACGTTGTTTTTTGTCACCTTACTAGTACTAAGCTGCCTGGGATCAATGTTTTTGATTTGTTTTGCATGTCTGAAATACAAAAATAAATCTACACTGACAAATTAAATAATGTTAAATGTCTTGGGTTCACAGCATCTGCAAAAAATAAAGGTCAAAGTTAATTTAAGAATGGTGCATTATTTTTATTTGTTCCAACCCTTTTTAATCAGCTTTTTTCAAACTAAATTGAAGGCTGTTCAGCAGGTTGTTCTGAATAAACCAGTAAAAGCCGTAGTTGTGGAACCACACGGCTGCAGCGCTCATACATGCGTGACTGTTGGCTCGCTGTCACATATTATATTCTGATGCTTTTCTACATGAACTGAGGTCAAGTGTTTCACTTTTATAGCCTCTTACTGCAACACCAAATGACTGCAACTCATCTTAACGTACCTAAAGCCACTGCTTTCTACAATAACTCTACAGAGCCAAAACAGAGTGATAATGTGGCACAGTGAGGTTAAAAATGAGCGATAGTGTGCAAATGAATGATTAAATAAATAAAACCACATGACTGACACTGACATACACTGACATGCAAAAGTTTGAAGACACTTTTCCTTTTCAGTCGGAAAGAATGTCCAAACGTTTGACTGGTAGTGTAGGTGAAACAAAAAATACAGCCGTAAACATAGCTGTTGAGCTGAAAGTCTGATGATCACAAAACTACACAAGAACATGAACAAAAATAGAAGAAGAAAAAAAAAACAAATCCGGCTATTTTTTTCCAGGGATTTTTCACCTTCTCATAAATGTATTTATGAAAAGGCACATAATTTTTAAATATACATTACATAACTTCTTCTTATCAAAATTGAAAAAAAAATTAGGTTTGAATGACAAAAAAAAAGAAGACAGAAATCTAGTTCTACAAAGTGAGTAAATATATTTAGGAGCACATTTCTTATTTGCATTTTACTTTGTTTTACCCTCTGTGCTCTCTGTGAGTCATCTCTTTTGTACACAAATCAAATTGTCTTTGAATTAATCAGCATGAGTACAATTAAATGCCTACTGATCTTATAGTTTAACATCATAAACCAGAAAGCATCTAATTCTTTGGTGAAAGTTTCTTAGGAATGCCCATGGAGGGCGCTCAACAAACATCCCACAGGATGCACTTCCCGTCTTTATCTCACCACAGTCACCTTCTGAACATGAAGAAGTGAGAGCAGTGTATACAGTCATATAAAGTCAGGAGTCACCGTTCCCTCAAAGCTGAAGCCTTTAGACACACACACACGCACATACATATACATCTCTTTTATGTATATATATATATATATATATATATATATGTATATATATATATATATATATATATATATATATATATATATATATATATATATATATATATATATATATATATATATATATATATATATATATATATATATAAAAAGAGATGCAACATTAGTAAGACACGGGTCTCACAGAGACCAAATGAGGAACGTGCTTGGGTGTGCTTCATAGGCTCTGATACAATGTTCACACTTCATATTCCTGACAATTAGTTGAATTACCAGAACACGTGGAAACAGACACCTTAACAATAAAGCATCACGAGCCAACCTCTTTGCTGTGCCGTTTTTACACTATTTAATGGATTATGGGCATAGCCTCTAATGACACGCACCGCAAGGCAGTCTTTATGTAACTGTTCATTTCACCACTCCATCCATACATCCATCCTCTTATCACGGAAGGGTGTCACCTGTATGGCATACCTGGACTGGCCAGAAGTCAATCCCAGGAGCACACAGAGCGATGCCGCTGTGCACTGTCACATTCACCGGTGAAACAATTACAACACTGTTTCAGTCCCTCTCTCACCATCCATGCAGAGTTGATTCCTGACATGTTCCTTTTCTTTTTGTGACAACCTGCTGTGAGACCCTTCTTTTATCTGTAGTACTCAATCATAGAAAAAAGAGACCAAAATAGGATTAAACAAATAAGTAAACAAAAATGTAACATAAAACAAAACAAAAACATCTCAACATATCATTCCTGAGATGAATGTGTCTTCTACTTTACAATGATATTTGTTGAGTGACAACTCTAGGACCTTTTGTAAGTTCCATATTACAGTCCAGGGACTTGCAACTGTATTTTTATTTTTTTAAGTAATGTAAAATGTTCATTTTTAAATTGTGGTCAGATTAATATAAAAATATAATTTCTTTCCATCTTTCACCTTTCCTTATTGTTATCAGTCTATTATAATAAGACTGTTGGGTAGCAGACAATAGGAAATGTGAATTATACCTGCCTTTAATGATCCCTTACAGATATCCATAAACATTTGTTTTTACTCAAGGCGTCGTTTTCAAGTCAAAAACACTAATGTCAGATACTGTCAACATCCAGACAAGTTGGCATGTGCTTCTGAAATTACAGTCCATGCTTCATTTTCATATGTCCATTTGTGGACAGCAGCATTTGTCTAAAAGTGGGAAAAATCCTGTCTGCCGGGATGAGTCAAGCGTTTCCTCAATAAAAACAACTGTCTATGATAGTTTTGTATAAAGTTTTTCCAAGGTACATGTATGTATTTATGTCAACAGTTGTGGTGGTTTACCCAGGTTGCTGTCATGAATCCTTTTAACGTTTCCCTCAACCCATTGGTCATGTTTTCTACTCGTCCATCAGTCTTTACCCTCAAACTTACATGCTTGTTTCACAAGGTGGTGTCAAGCTTCCATCCAGGCTAATGTGATTCTCTCCTTTTTCCCCACCCTGCTCAGATCCCTCCCCTTCTCCCCCATCATTCGCTCTTCCCATCGTTACTAGCTCCTGGGTGCAATTAGCTGAGCTAGCTTTAGAGGACAGTGGGCTAAAAACACTGCCTGAGCCAGCAGCAGACTTTTCCATGTGATTTCTCCCTTGGTGACTTAAGCCTATGAGCTGCCCTTCACCTTCTAAGCTCCTAGCTACTGAGCCCTCACCCGCCTCCTGGGAGTTGCTTGGACAAATAGACTGCTGGGGCAGGGATGGAGACTGTGGTATCAGCAAAGACTTAGTCTCATGTGCTACAGAACTAGAAGATATAGAAAACTTGGAGACCAAGTCACCGGAAGGTAGCTGATCAAGCTTGTCTGGGGTTGCTACAGGGGTCATCATTGCCACAAGAACATCATCTTGAGAGCCAATAAAATCGACCTTGAGGCTTCTTAGCTTTTGACAGCTGCTATCTTGCACAGAACTACAGATGCTTTCGCAGGTCGTCCCATAGCTTTCCGTGCCCTGCGACACCAAATGTTTATCTCCATTTTCACTTTCTTTAGGGCTCGACATAAACTCATACAAACCCTCTTTGATGACGGTCATTGGCTTCAGGCTGTCAGGGCCTCGATTCACCTCGATATTGGTGATGTGGCTTAAATCCAAAGGCGGAGGGATTCGCTGTTGCCTAACACTGGGTTGAGCTCCTTCAATGCCAGGGAGCAGAGAGCTTCTTTCACCTCTCTCTAATGAAGAATCATCAGCTACACTGAAGGACTTTAAAGCAGTGCTGAGTTTAGGTGAAGCTTGCCAGCCTTGGACAGTGCTCAAGACATTCATCTCCATCTGTTCTCCTGTACGTTTTTCCCATCTCTCCTGGATGTTAGTAGTTTTGTTGTAAGCATCCTCGAGCTGTTTTGAACTGAGGTATTGAGGGGTAGTTTTGTTAGGAAAGGGTTTAGCTCTTTCAGGAGAGCCGAGCTGAGTCACTTCTTGATAGGGTTGGGACTTGGTGGGGCTGCTCATCTCTGTGTTGGAGTAGTGTTTGTGATAGCTCCAGCGACTGGGGGAAAGGTGATTGTCAGTAGGACATTTGTTTTCTTCTTTTTTTTTCCACCAAAACATCTGTGAGTTCCATACTACGAGCAAATGCATCCTTGAGATTAATGGAAACAATACTTCCACTCCGTTTGGCTCTCTCAAGAGCCTCCCTCCTCTTAATGGCCTTCTCTTGTCTCTTCTGTTCTCTGTAGAACTCAGAAAAGTTGTTGACAATGATGGGGATGGGAAGAGCAATGACCAGCACACCTGCAATACAGCAGAGACCTCCTACAATTTTGCCAAGAAGTGTTTGTGGGTAAATGTCTCCATAACCAACTGTTGTCATTGTTATGGTAGCCCACCAGAAAGAGGCAGGGATGCTGGTGAATTTTGTCGCGTCTTCATCCTTCTCAGCAAAGAACACCAAACTTGAGAAGATCATAATGCCCATGGCTAAAAAGAGGATCAGCAGACCCAGCTCATTGTAGCTCCTTCGCAAGGTGAAGCCCAAAGACTGGAGTCCTGTTGAATGCCTGGCCAGTTTGAGGATCCTCAAGATTCTCATAATACGGAATATTTGGACCACACGGCGCACGTTCTGGAACTGCATTACATTCTTGTTAGATTCAGTTAGGCAAAGGGTCACATAGTAAGGCAGTATAGCCAACAAATCAATGATATTCAGTGGTGCTTTGATGAAATCCCACTTGTTGGGGGCTGAGAGCAGGCGCAGTATGTACTCCATGGTGAACCAGGCAATGCAAACAGCTTCCACATGGGCAAGACTGGGATTGTCATTGAACTGCCCAAATTCATCAACAACCTGAAGCTCTGGAAGAGTGTTCAGGGATAATGAGATGGTGGAAATGATGATGAACAGGATGGAGATCATGGCCAGAATCTGTAAGATAACATAAATATTAGCCACTCGACAAAATGTAATCATAGTTTTCATGAAACAAACTTTTTTAAAACCTTTTTTAGAAATTAGATTTTGCAGTGTAAATACCAGAAAGCAACATACTTAAATGACACTTACTTGTTGAATTTCATTTATTTACTGGACACATAAAATGACCTAATTTCCCTCCCATGTATCTGTCCATGATAGCATGCGATCCTACTTGAAAACGATGCTTAGTAAACCGGCCATCGTACATGCCTGTAGTAAAAGGACTAATATTAGGAGGCCAAGCCTCACAAAACAAACCCCTAAAAGCAGTTCCCGATGAGATCCTCTAATTAGGAAAACTCATCGCTGAACTGTAAGAATGAATTCATTGTGAATTTTACCTATTAACATGGACATAATTTACATTGAAAAAATGTTATTAATATTCCCTTCATACTTGAGTATATCAGCATTCCTATTTAATTAAAATGAGATTGAAATCAATAAAACATAACAGTATTGATTGAGGCGCATTTTTAATTTTCCTCAGTTTTCTGAGCTGAATGAAAGTTTTAAAGATGTGTTTGAAGAGGCTTTGTGGCTACAATGGCGATTATATATTGGTCGTATCTTAAAGGCAAAAGTGAGCTTCATAAATTGATCATTTAAACCAGAGGCAAAATATGCTTTCTGCGGTTATTTCTGTAACTCATCTTTCCCTCAACTGAATTAGAAAGAACATTTGTGTATGAGTTTGTACTGAATTGTGAGTGAATTTTGAATAAAAGTGTTTAATTTTGTTTCTTAATTTTGAAAGTAATTTATCAGAATTAAAAGAAACTGTTTTCTCCAGAGGACGTTTTGCCATGTAACCTGTGTAAATAAAAGAAGAAGAGAGGTAACGAGGTGTTACAGTGTGTTGGGTGACTGAGAAAAGCTGAAGCATCTGAGGTTTGAGACTCTCTGCAGCCCTGGCTAGGACACTTTAGGATAATCATAATAGGATTGGGTTGCTATCTATAGAAGGGATAGAGACAGGTCAGAAGTGTATACTCATTCTTTCCTCCCAGGACAGAAAGAATCAAGCAACTGCAGAACATCACAGGAAAAAAATATGTATCACATATATATATATATATATATATATATATATATATATATATATATTTTATAAAAAGGGATGGATGCTTGTTTTTACATGAATGGATGGCCAGAGTGCTACCTCAAGTTTCCTTACACCTGGGAGAGACTGAACAGCATTTAAATGAGAGCAACACATAGGGAGCAGGCATATTTGCTTATCCTTCAACTGTTTGCATTTTAAAGATGTTAAATAAATATGTCCTGATTATCTAGGGCGTCCACTGTTACTGCTGTCACTGTGCTGTACCGAAAAGTAACACAACATTATCACAACAACAGTAAATGTTGCAGCAAAGCGAGTGGCTGATTGTTCCTAAGAACGTCTTGCCAATGACTAACTGTTTTCCAGGTGCATAGATTCCCTATACTTTATAATTCATAGTATTATACAATATAATCTACCTTTGAGGATTAAGAAACTATTTTTGACATAATCATACATCTTCAGTCTGTTTTGGGGTGAAAAACAGACATTGTTGTGTTTAGAGAGGTTGTGTGTATAACAATTATTTTCAGTTGTATTTATAAATATATTTGTTTATACTAAATCATTTGGATTGAATTAAAACATTATCGTGGGTGTGTTACAGATTTTTCTTGTGAAACCCTGCAAGAGATTGTATCAACCATCTCTGGTGAAGTGTCTGGTTTGTGAAGGTCATGACGTAGAAATCGGAGCTTTACAGCATTACACAAAGTACAGTATTTGTGTTTATTTAGACAAAGATTAAAAAAAAAAAAAAATAAGATAAAGAAAAAAATAATTTGGGAGACAGAGAGGGAGGAGAGAGAAAGATGAGAGGAAGAGACAGAATCAAAGCGTGATAAAGCAAGTAAGGCAGAGTGGGAGTGAATCAAAGTGTGGCCACTCTTCAGCGTCTTAATGGCTTAATGGCTGCCAAATGCTGTGACCTTGGCACCCAGGACAGATTTTAAGAAGTACCAGGAACACACAAGCTGCTTTAGAAGCTGCTGGTGGAGGAAGAATTCATTATGGACTAACATACAGAACATTCATCATATCAGTAAACCTTGTCTTTACATAACACTAATTATAAAATCATTTGTCAATGCTGAAAAAGATTAAATCATCTTGAAAGAGTAACATAAGTGCAAGCTTTTAAACGTCAGAAATTTGTAATGTTATGTAACTTATGTATGACGATCGCCTAAATTATGAGATGTAACACAGTTTTTCTATTCTGATGCCCCTTTAGGAGTTTGAACCCAAATCTAACTCATTACACAGTGTTCAGGTTTGGGCTCGTCTCTGAATTTAGCTCTGGTTCGGTCTGTGGATCAGTCTGGTTCCATCAGGGGTCTGGTCTCTGGTTCGGTCTGTGGATCAGTCTGGTTCCATCAGGGGTCTGGTCTCTGGTTCGGTCTGTGGATCAGTCTGGTTCCATCAGGGGTCTGGTCTCTGGTTCGGTCTGTGGATCAGTCTAGTTCCATCAGGGGTCTGGTCTCTGGTTCGGTCTGTGGATCAGTCTAGTTCCATCAGGGGTCTGGTCTCTGGTTCGGTCTGTGGATCAGTCTGGTTCCATCAGGGGTCTGGTCTCTGGTTCGGTCTGTGGATCAGTCTGGTTCCATCAGGGGTCTGGTCTCTGGTTCGGTCTTAGGTCAGTCTGGTTCCATCAGGGGTCTGGTCTCTGGTTCGGTCTTTGGATCAGTCTAGTTCCATCAGGGGTCTGGTCTCTGGTTCGGTCTTTGGATCAGTCTAGTTCCATCAGGGGTCTGGTCTCTAGTTCGGTCTGTGGATCAGTCTGGTTCCATCAGGGGTCTGGTCTCTGGTTCGGTCAGTGGATCAGTCTGGTTCCATCAGGGGTCTGGTCTCTGGTTCGGTCTTAGGTCAGTCTGGTTCCATCAGGGGTCTGGTCTCTGGTTCGGTCTGTGGATCAGTCTAGTTCCATCAGGGGTCTGGTCTCTGGTTCGGTCTGTGGATCAGTCTGGTTCCATCAGGGGTCTGGTCTCTGGTTCGGTCTGTGGATCAGTCTGGTTCCATCAGGGGTCTGGTCTCTGGTTCGGTCTGTGGATCAGTCTAGTTCCATCAGGGGTCTGGTCTCTGG
>CM026207.1:29253790-29273790 GCA_014839995.1 Xenentodon cancila
CTCCTAGTCACGGATAATTACTACTATATTTTGTCTTTTGCGCCTTTGACAGTGTGTCTGTGTCTCTCCGCCCTGTTCTTCATTCTCTCTTTCTGATCTCTCTTTTCCTGTTCTACCAAGCTGACCTTCGGCAGGAGGGTCCCCCCTTATGATCCACGTTTCTTACCCCTAAAGGGGAGTTTTTCTTGCCACGGTTTGGCTTAAGATTTTTCCCGCTAGTGGATATTTTACCTGCCATTGAATAATTGCTCAGGGGTTCTGGTTCTCTGGAATGCACGTAGAAACAGATTGTACTGTAATAGATGCAAGACTGCAAGATGAGTAACTGGGGAGACGAGGACGTTCCCAAGCTACTAAGCCTCGGAGCCGAGAACGGAAGACGGCATTCAACAAAAGGCTTTGATTGAAATTCAAGAGGCACAGGAGACCAACAGACGGGAGCCGGCCAAACAGCTGTCGGGATTGGGAAACATGTTCCATGACATGCAACTTCCACAGCAGGCAGAAACTCATCTCACTGCTCCTTCGTTTTTGCTTTGAAAATGACACCTGCCAGTGGACTACCAGTGGACGTCATCCTGACTTTGCAGGGACAATGCGTCATTCTACATGGCCACATGTGTTACATGATGTTACATGGATAACACCTCTTGGCTCATCTTCGCTCCCCTCAACTCAAAGTCAAGCACTAGGAAGGCCATCACTTGCCTTGAATTTACACCCCAGCGCTTGTTAGACACATTCTTTGTCCAGGGATAATAACAGGGTCTAATTTAAAAGCACTAAATGACTGCAAGGTGGCTCACAAAAGAACCTCAAATCATTACCGTCATGCTTGACAGTGGGCATGAGGTGTTTCTGACAAAACCCTGCGTTTAGAGTTCCCTAAAACGCATTCAATATTAAGGCCAAACACACCTGTCCATGGGACATTGTTCCAGATGTCTTGTGGTTTGTTCAAGATGCAGTTTTGTGAACATCAGTGGTGGTTGCAGCTTATTTTTAATGGTAAAAGCTACCTCCAACTGTGCTGCCATGGACTTACTCAATTGTGTAGCTCTTTGGTGAATTTCTCAGAAAATTCCATCCTGACTTTGGAGTGAATTTGCTACATAATACTTTTTTTTTTTTAAATGAGCGAAAGGATTCCTATGTTATACGTTAAGGGTAAAGCATAAAACTGAGAAAGTATCTGGAAGTTCCTATAATGATGCTGAGATCATTCTGAATAATTAATGACTCTGATGTTTTTTTTATTTCACCATTACCTTATAATAAACACACAACATGTTGTTATCTTAAAATAACTTTAAAGCAAAGAAACAAAAAAGATGTATAAAATGATGTACATGATGGAACAAAGGTTAATGTGATGTTTATGTTATTGGATATTTGATGTTTTTGGCCTTAAAAATATCAGATACGACACTTGAGATGATCAAAGATGACAGTCAAATCCAACTAAACCAAAAACAATCATCTCTAACTGTAATCAGCTGCAGGTCAGGGGACTTTTTAATAAGTGTGGAGATTGCAGACTTGGGATTAGAAGATCCTCAAAATCATTTTTCTCCCACCACAACCTCGCCTATGCCTACATTTTTGCAATCTACTGTTTAACCAGCCAGCAACTCCTTCTGGGACACGGGATACCTCAGCTCCACAGGACTGTGTCTCTGGCATTTCTCTCTTCATCTCAGGCGTCAAGCAGCTGCTTATCCATGCATCAGCAATGCAGGTGTGAGCCGCAGCCGATTGGGACGCAGCCTCCTCAGCCTCCTCAGCCTCCTCAACCTCCTCAGCCTCCTCAGCCTCCTCAACTTCCTCAACCTCCTCAGCCTCCTCAGCCTCCTCAACCTCCTCAACCTCCTCAACCTCCTCAGCCTCCTCAGCCTCCTCAACCTCCTCAACCTCCTCAACCTCCTCAGCCTCCTCAGCCTCCTCAGCCTCCTCAACCTCCTCAACCTCCTCAACCTCCTCAACCTCCTCAGCCTCCTCAACCTCCTCAGCCTCCTCAGCCTCCTCAGCCTCCTCAACCTCCTCAGCCTCCTCAGCCTCCTCAACCTCCTCAACCTCCTCAACCTCCTCAGCCTCCTCAGCCTCCTCAACCTCCTCAACCTCCTCAACCTCCTCAGCCTCCTCAACCTCCTCAACCTCCTCAACCTCCTCAGCCTCCTCAACTTCCTCAGCCTCCTCAGCCTCCTCAGCTTCCTCAACCTCCTCAACCTCCTCAGCCTCCTCAACCTCCTCAGCCTCCTCAACCTCCTCAGCCTCCTCAGCCTCCTAAGCCTCCTCAACCTCCTCAGCCTCCTCAGCCTCCTCAACCTCCTCAACCTCCTCAACCTCCTCAGCCTCCTCAGCCTCCTCAACCTCCTCAGCCTCCTCAGCCTCCTCAACCTCCTCAACCTCCTCAACCTCCTCAACCTCCTCAACCTCCTCAACCTCCTCAGCCTCCTCAGCCTCCTCAACTTCCTCAACCTCCTCAGCCTCCTCAGCCTCCTCAGCCTCCTCAACCTCCTCAGCCTCCTCAGCCTCCTCAGCCTCCTCAACCTCCTCAGCCTCCTCAGCCTCCTCAGCCTCCTCAACCTCCTCAACCTCCTCAGCCTCCTCAACTTCCTCAACCTCCTCAGCCTCCTCAGCCTCCTCAACCTCCTCAACCTCCTCAGCCTCCTCAGCCTCCTCAGCCTCCTCAACCTCCTCAGCCTCCTCAACCTCCTCAGCCTCCTCAACCTCCTCAGCCTCCATTGGTCTGAGCTGTTACCATAAGTAATTAAAACCCCCCGCCTTCTTTATTTCCACTCCCTGTTGCCTCCACCTGCTTCTTCCTCTCACTATAAATCCCAAAGTCATCTGCAAACATCATCGTCCATCCATCATAGTGTGTGGTAGCGGCCTGTGTTGTGAAAGTTCCTTGAGTGGTCCCTGGACTAGAGTGGCTCAGATGTTCAGATGAATGTTGGTCCACGTATTTTCATTTCTTTTTCTTCCTGAAATGATGCTTGACACTTAACATTTCTTAAATGTTTAATGTGCAAACATCTTCCTGCCTCCACCCTCCTTCCCAACGTCCACCCTCCTTCCTGCCTCCACCCTCCTCCCAGCATCCCGCCTCCTTCCTGCTTCCACCCTCCACCCTCCTCCCAACGTCCACCCTCTTTCCTGCCTCCACCCTCCACCCTCCTCCCAGCATCCCGCCTCCTTCCTGCCTCCACCCTCCTCCCAATGTCCACCCTCCTTCCTGCCTCCGCCGTCCTCCCAACGTCCATCCTCCTTCCTGCCTCCACCCTCCTCCCAGCGTCCCACCTCCTTTCTGCCTCCACCCTCCTCCCTGCCTCTATCCTTCTTCCTGCCTCAACCCTCCTTCCTACCTCCACCCTCCTTCCTGCCTCCACCCTCCTCCCAGTGTCCACCCTCTTTTCTGCCTCAACTCTCCTTCCTGCCTCCACCCTCCTCCCAGCGTCCCGTGTCCTTTCTGCCTCCTTTCTGCCTCCACCCTACTTTCTGCCTCCACCCTCCTTTCTGCCTCCACCCTCCTCCCTGCCTCCACCCTCCTTTCTACCTCCACCCTCCTCCCAGCGTCCACCCTCCTCCCAGCGTCCACCCTCCTCCCAGTGTCCACTCTCTTTTCTGCCTCAACACTCCATCCTGCCTCCACCCTCCTCCCAGCGTCCCGCCTCCTTTCTGCTTCCTTTCTGCCTCCACCCTCCTTTCTACCTCCACCCTCCTTTCTGCCTCCACCCTCCTCCCAATGTCCACCCTCCTCCCTGCCTCCACCCTCCTCCCAGCGTCCATCCTACTTTCTGCCTCCACCCTCCTCCCAACGTCCACCCTCCTCCCTGCCTCCACCCTCCTCCCAGCGTCCATCCTCCTTTCTGCCTCCACCCTCCTCCCAGCACCCCCCCTCCTTTCTGCCTCCACCCTCCTGCAGGTGAGACAGTGGAAAGGACATACTATTCAACCTGCCAACAGTTAGCCTATTTGCAGTAGCTGCAGTCCTGGTAAGAGCCCTAAAGGAGATTAAACCTCACTCCTAAGTCATACTTTTTGTGTGTCTGTGTGTGCACACCCATGTGAGTGCGTGTGTGTCAGGGGGGCAGCGGTGGATGGGTATGTGGGTGGGGTGGCAGGGGGCAGCTTGGTCTCTGTATGTGGGTTTTACGTGTTTGTACACAAAACTGAATAAAAGCGCTTTGGCCCTGAGCACTGAGCAAGAAACTGAGAAAACAATAATGAAACTGTCTGGAAACCTGCAAACCAGTTTTTTATATATGAAAATAAGTGTGTGTCAAGCTAAAGAAAACAAGTAAAAAATTAAATAAAATCAGAGCCAAGATTAAGAAATTGACACAGGTTATATAAGGTGTACAGACTATTCAGGATAACTGGATCATTGACTATTCTTATTTTCCAATAGCATCACGTGGGTGTGTGCGCATTTGCTTGTGATGCAGCACATTTTCCACATACAGGCAGGTAATACTTCTGTTTTAATCAGTACCAGCCCTGAGCCTGCAATGTCACCAGGAAGTGGCGCGCTCTTGGTCATGTGGTCATGTGCTGAGCTGCATCACAGAGTGACACATGTCAGTGCAGAGGCCTAAGCAGCTTCCCTCCTGCTGACACTACAGTTCTAACAGGCTCACATGGCCTTTTAAAGGCCAGCGCTGATGTATTTTTAGAGCCAAAAACTACCTGCAAGCGAGACACTGGTCATATGCAAGAGTCTACAAGAGTCTACAAGAGCCTACAAGAGTCTACAAGAGTCTACAAAAGTACACTGCACAACCACAGAAATCAATATAAACAATATAAACCCAGGCCATAGGTTTTAAATTAACCTAATATCACTGATATGCATTGATTTTTCCACTTCAGAGCTGCTTTGCATTCCAACAAAGTTGACACGAGGCAATTTAGTGCTAGCAAAGTGGTGAAAGAAAAGAATAATTATTTGATCTCAAAAAGGGGGCGTCGACTGAAACAGCGATCTGGTGCAAAAGCAGCCGCTATGAAACGCTGCATCTCTGAGGAGCAAAGATAGGCAGAAGGTCATCACAGCATCAGCAAATGGAAGAGAAAAATCATGAACATTTTTGGAAATAATGCTTCACAACAACTGCTGCTTAAAATAATAGTTATAAAAATAAATAAATCAATGATAATAATAATAAAGACTTAGTGTTATGGATGATCCCAGATGTTTCCGAGTGCAGAGACACTGATGAGTCTGAAAACCTGGTCTGACACAGACTAGGTTTTGGGGTTAAGGCCGTACATTTTTAAATGCGATTTGTAGATGCAGTATATCGTAGTGCTTGGCCATGGTATCATGTCCATGGGATTATATCAGCTATTGATGAATGAAGGTCTGGATGCAGTAGTATCTGCAGGGATCTGTGATCATTGTTAAAAGTTCATTTATTTCTCACACATCTGTTGACCAAGGGGAGATGTGCTGCCCTTCTTAAATTCTGTTTCTCATGGATATGGTTTTTCTACCAAATCATCATTACAAGCACGTGTTGATGTCACCGGTTTGAAATGACGCTTTTGCTTTGGAATGTGATGTGCACCTGAAAGGCAAAAATGTGAAGTATGTGAGGATATAAGAAATCAAAATCAAAATTAAATGTGATTTCTTTTCAATCTGCATTGGTCTCATCATCCTACCTTTCTGTGATTGGTTGTAGTCTAACATACACCCCATGTAAACGCATACATGCCACATACAGAGTTAATGTGTGCTATTGGTTCCTGTTTCCTGTATAGTTTTTGTTTTTCTGGTTTATTTTTTTCCTAATGCACCAAACTAAAGACCAAAAGTACATAATGGGAAGATCAGAAGAAAATCAGTTAGTGGGGCCAATTGTGCTTCACTTAAACTTATGTTGGATTATAGTGACAACTCACCTGGTTAGAAAACAGTAAGTAAGAGCGTAGAGCTCATTTGAGTTCATATTCACAGTGCAGTGAGAGGTGATGTAATCATTATCTACACTAAACTGATGTAAATGTGTTTAAATATTTAGACTGTGGTGTAATTGGGACATGTAATAATTCCTATTGTTGCTTTAGGTTTAGTTTACTTTGCTTGCGTTCCTTCTTGAGTGATCAGGATCCAGTGGATTTTACAGTTTGATAAATCTGCGTTGCTGCTCATCTATTGTCTCGCTTCTCTACTGCAGAAAGTAAAACAAAGAAAGCTGTCAGTGGACAAGTCGTCAATGAAAGGTTTTAACGTCCATACTCAGCAAATGAGAAGACCTAATCTAACCAAGTATTAAAGATGTGTGTAAAACCATTAAAGCCGTGTGAAGCTGTAGTATGATAGAAGCATGTGAACACCTGGTTTGTGCATTCATCCAAGACACAATAACAGTGTGTGTTTATTAAAGACGCTCAATAAACATTCACAGTGCTGGTGAAAACACCTAAATCAGTCGCTAGAACGAGTAGCGGATTCAACCTTCTTTGGCCTGAATGACTTGAAGCGAGCGCTTCAGGTAGTTCTGGGTCAGACCTGCACCTGTCTGGAGGAACGTTGGACTTTTGAAGAGCTACTTCACCCCAGACACATTTGTAGGATGTCTGGAGTGAACGGCTCTCCTGAGGTCCGTCCAGAGTGTCTCCATGCGGTTAAGGTCCAGTCTGGGACAGTCTGGAGTTTCCTTGCTGAACCCATTCTGAGGTCAGTTTACTTCCATTTTTAGGGCCACTGTTGTGTTGCATCACACAAATTCCACTAAGCTTCAGCTGATGGAGATCCACCCTGTCCTTACATGACCTACCTTGATTGCTTCTATGATATTTTTAGTAAAGAATGTCTTCTGTTCTCCACGAGAGCGGAGAACCAGTTGCTGAAACCACGACGCCAGCCCAAACACACACCCTTCACTGTACTGCACTGCTGGGACGATGCTCAGATGTTGGCACCCTGCACCCTTTTTGCTCCGTTCGTTGTGCTGAGTATCCTTTGCTGCACTAGAGGTCAGGTACCAAAGAGCACCTGAGGTAGTTACTTGCTGCTTCCTCATTGTGCCTTTGGGGTCAGGGTGGCTAAATGACAACTTTTAACAAGAGTAGTCTCAGTAACAGATCTTCTTCACTAACTGTGAACTCTCTTTCCAGCTGATGACCGACGATGACCAGTAGATGAACTAATCTTACCAGCTCCCTGTTGTGAATCACGGTTCTCATCCGTAGATGCTTCTTTTGAACAGCAAAATCGTAATGTTTGACTTTAATCAATCAAAGTAACTCTAAATAATTCCTCCAAACTAATTTCATCAGCTGAACTGCAGATATCCAAACTTATTCTAAAATACTTGAAGTAATTAATTCTGTGGTTTCACGTTTCCTCCAGCTGTGTGAGTGTTTAATAGTGTGTCCAATAAAAACACAAGTAATTATAAATGCCCGTGTGGTTTCAGTCTAAACACATCGTTTTATTCTGCTATTGTGACTGAGATGAAGTTCAGATCAATTTTATGGCAAATAAAGAAGAAAAGGCGTTAATTCCAAGTTGAATGGATTGTTTTCTTGAAACTGTGACTTTCGTATGAACTAGATTTCCAAGGCAGGTGGGACTAACTTAGGTTTCCAACCCAAAAGCTCCTAAATATGTCAGTAAGATGCTGCCTCCTGTTTTGTTTTGTTTCATTTTTGTCACGTTACTGTCACAACAAGGAAACAAACTATAAATCAGACCAGTCCGACGTGCTCGGACACCAAGTATGTTGGTGTCGGTGAGCCGGATCGTTGCCTTCCTTGTTCACGTATGAACCTTCATTAAGCTTCGCGTCAGAAAGGCAGAAACAGAAAATGATTTGAAATATTAAGATGTAAAAATTGCAGCTATGGGACTGCACATCAAATGGCTCATTGTGATGATGACGACCTTCCTCCTGCTCTCATTCACTCCTAATCTGCCACAGAGCGGTGACACATTCAAACACATTCACAATGTTTTCATGTGTCATTCCTCCTGCTAACAGTCTCCCTGCCTCTGGCTGGGGTTGACGTGTACTGAGTGTGTCGAGCGCTTGTTACCTTTGCAGCGATAGAGGAGCTGGGTTTCTCGAGAAGATCCCACAGCTTCTGCCGTTTGTCAGGACAGCAGCCCTGGTCCTCTTCCTCCCCCTCCTTCTCCCTCAGTGTTTCAGCCTCCCTCCTCAATTCCTCGTTCATCTGTTCCTTCTTCTGGTGATACCGCGCCTGGCAACATGACTCCAGGTAGATCTCATCGATACCCCAGTAGTCCAGCTCTTGGCCAAAGGACAGCGCACACATCTCTTCCATCATGTGAAGCTTCCCTGTTCTGTAGAAGTTGAGGATGGAGGAGAAGGCCACAGGGTGCCGGTCGAAGAAATACTCATTCTCGGTGAGACTGTAATCGTCACAGATTTCCAGCAGTGATTCGTGGGTGTTGCAGTCTCTGAGGCGGCCCAGACGGGTTCTGGGCAGCCTGTCCAGTGTTCTCCACAGCACCTCATGAGTGAGACCTCCCACATTGAGCCTGACCCGCCGGGACCGGGCTTTAGTGCGGATGATGTCGATTGGCTCGGGGGGCAGCAGGGGAGCAGAAGCAGGCCGGGGGCTGACTTTAGAGGTACTGAAGTTCAATCTGTCGCTCATGTTTGGTCTGCCTGCACTGCTTTCGGACTGTTAGTCGGGAATGACGGAAAGAGGTGGTTCTGGTGAATGTTTGGACCTCGTAAAGACCACCGGGATGATGAGGATGATCAGTGGAGGACGGTCGCGCTGACCCACCAAGCTCAGGCTACTGTAATCCTTCTGGGATCCATGGCTGCAAAAGTAGAACAACACATATCACAGAAATCTGACCAGGATCAATTACAACATTTCTTCTTTTTAAGTATCGGCGGAGGCTCCTCATGGATAAAGATTTCTTAAAGTATAAACACAACAAAAAATATTACAGCTCAATCAATTATTGAGGTTCAGGCATGCCTGAAACCTAACCCAAGTGTGAATTGCTTCAATAATCCCACCCACTGATTAAAACCTACTAAATACAGCAAATATCAAAAGAATATCAAGATCAAGATCAACTCACTTGAGTCTGCTACAATTTGAACTGCTTATCAGAAAACACTTGCCAATGACGATTAACGGGCTGGACTTTTATTCATGATCGGCCCCTAACTGTAACACAGCTTGTCCATAATAATTATTGCATTTGCTTCTTCTTAATGGTGTCTGAAGGTGAAACACAGGAAATAACTAGGCAAAGTGGCTCAGAGACGCTGGAGGATCACTGGGTAGAGTCAGATGACCTCAAACCATAAGGTTAAATCAGTAGCGGCGTCCTGGGTTGAAGAGCCGTTGGGCAGGACACCCGGCACCCACGAGTGTCTGAACTGCTGCTGTGTATAGGGTGGTAGGGTGGTATGTGGCAGAAGCACCGTTACTGTCGTTCCTTCACCTCCTTGTCAGGTCTCAAAACTATGGCTTCATGAAATCATCCCCATCCCTGACCTCTGTTCAGAAGGATGCTGTGTTAGTTTCTAGATGTGATCCCAAGCATGAAATCAGTCCTGTGTCCTACTGTTTTTTAATCAGGAATTTGTTATGTAATATGAGAAATATTAAGTAAAACTAATTTAATTTATATATCTCAGCTGTTATACACTTGCCAGTAAGTGTATGTTTGCATCTTGGTGTAAAAATATATTTTGGAAAGCACATTAGAAGGTAGTTTAAACCAGAGATAAATCAAAACCAAAGAAAAACCTTTTTCCATCAGTTTTGTAAAGTTGACGAACAGTGAATCAGTGGCCTGGTTTTGTAATGTGATAAAGTTTAATCATGAGGGAAAGACAGACATGTCAACTGTATTTAGGTTCTGGAGGCCTGTCTTCTGCTGGACTGCAGTTTTGTCAGCTTAGAGGTCCTCTGACTGCAGGACCGTTATCTGATTGTGTAATGTTCCACAAATCCCAGCCATGGCATTAGGCTTCGTCTCCCCTGGCTCAAGTCTACCTGAGTTAATTATAGACCATCTATCTTCTCCTGGGACACTCCTAGGACACACCGCTACATCAGGAACCAAGCTGCTATGTCACTATTAGAAATCGATCCAAATCAGTCTTCCAATCTGAAATACAATCAGCTGCTCTAAATAAACCTGTTCAACATAAGGGAATGAATTCACTATATAACAAAGCTTCAAAAATGATTGATTCAGTTAATTCAGTGAAGTTAAACTGGTAAAAGCATGGATTAAATGTCAGTCTTCTCCTGTTTTTCTCTGATAAAGCAGCACAAATTAATTACATAATTATATGAAACCAGAACTGCAAATGCAGTGAAAAAGTTAAACAGACTCAACCATAACGCGTGATCATGTTGGAATTCTTGATTAAGAAATCTGAATCAATGTCGTCCCTAACCTTGAACATTCATTTTAAGGCCTGTTAAGCACACGTGTATGAGAAGCTTACCTCCGTGAAAATTGCTGACACTCATGAAAAGCAGAACTTTTAGCCGTCCAGGACATCCCACCATGGCAGCCCGTTGGTCATACCAGCCGCTCCGGTCCCCTCCTGCCACTGCCGTTGGAATCCTGCTGAGACGGACACTGACTGGTGGAGAACCACATTTTGGCGAATAATCAGTTACAGAAGAGGAAAAGTGTTTTCATGTGCGGAGAAACAAACACCTTACATACACGAAGAGACATGCAAACCTGCCGGCCTGAAGAACTGCTGGAAAGAGAGGGAAAGAGAGAGAGGGAGGGAGAGGGAGAGAGAGAGGGAGAGGGAGAGAGAGGGAGAGAGAGGGAGAGAGAGGGAGAGAGAGGGAGAGAGAGGGAGAGAGGGAGAGGGAGAGGGAGAGGGAGAGGGAGAGGGAGAGGGAGAAGGAGAGGGAGAGGGAGAGAGAAGGAGAGGGAGAGAGGGAGAGAGGGAGAGAGGGAGAGGGAGAGGGAGAGAGAGGGAGAGGGAGAGAGAGAGTGGGAGAGGGAGAGTGAGAGAGAGGGAGAGAGAGGGAGACAGAGGGAGGGAGGGAGAGGGAGAGAGGGGGCAGCAGAATGGCGTGGAGGGTGTAATTGGATTGAGGCTCTCATCACTGAGGACAACTGCAGATCAACGGCTTGTTTCCAGCTAAACTCAGTCCTATCTTTTCTTCTCTTTCCAGTTTTTGTAGGCTGCTTTGTTTGGAAAAACCTAAAACCACAGGTAACTACAGATTCCCTGCAGAATTACCCAAGCCAAAGGTGATAGGTGTTCGCCATTAACTTGTCAGCTCCTCTGAAAATTCTTAACAATGCCTTATATCATGAAAAACAAGCATTGTTAAATTAAATGTAAACAATCAAAAAAACAAAATATGATTTACAACAGCAGTACAGAAATATTAAGAACAAGCGTGTGGTGGTAATAGTGAGGAAGAATGGTCGTGTTCTGGTCTCTGGAAAGATCCTAGAGACAGCTTGTGTTGTAGTAGACGCTACATAAATAAAAGTGAATTGAGTCGTTCGGGGTGGGCTCGTCTGAACAGGTGAGTTTTGAGACATGATTTTGACGGTGGACAGATATGCTATTGTACAAATCTATTGTGGGAGAGCATTGTAAGGTTGCAAAGCAAAGCTTTAAAGTTTAGAATCCCACAGTGGACAAGAAGGCCGTCGGAAAGGAGAGGCTGCGGAGGAGCAGGTGCAAGAGGCGGTGTCTGTTGTTCATGAGCACAGTGCGGTATGGGAGAGCTAGTTTATGTCTAATGTCAGGAGCAGCAGATAAAAACTGGTCATATGGGTGTGAGATGTAATGGGATGGATCGTATGTGTTGTTCGGATGGGGTTTGACAAATATTGTGAGCAGCTGAGTTCTGGACCGTGTGAGGTCTATGGCGGGATTTGTGTGGTTGACCATACAGAAGTGTCTTACAGTAATTGTGATGAGACTTAATGAGAGCCAGGTGAAAAAGAGGGAGTCATCAAAGACGACCCCCGCACTTTTCAACTGAAGTGAGAACGAAACACTGTCAGATTTAGAAACATACAGAACACCTGAGCTCCTATCGACTCTATTGTTTCACTTGAGTTGAATTGATTTAATTATTTGATGAAATTATGTTCAATCCCTCACAATAAAGAAAAACACATTTCTAACTGAAGCGGAGTTCACCTAAACTATTCAACCAGGGCAGGATTGTGACATTAATCACGTAACAGTAACATCAGAGACGGATGAGATGTGACCTGACAGTTCAGACTTAGGTGACACTGGAAAACATCAGACACATATCCAGTCATATGAAAGTGACCCAGGTCCGATGTAAAAAAGTGGATTTAGAATCATTTAAGTTGTTCAGACAGTCAAAAGAAAACCTGTATGTGCAAAAAACAAAATAATAATAATAAATCAGATTTTAAGTTGTTTTTGCCTGCAATGTGAATGTAGACAAATACATCCAAGCACATAAAAATGAAAAAATACGGGAAGAGGAAACTTGACAGCAGTAACCTAAGAGACTAGAGGTTTCTGTTAAGGTGTTAGGGTTCTGTGTTTTCTCTCCTCCTGTTTGCTCGGCCCTTCTGTGTCTTCGTCTTTGCCTGCCTAGTATCCTGCATATTGAAGATCTTTTGGGGTTGGTCATGACAGATGGCTAGAAGGCTTCATGGTGGCACGGCTCCAGGGGTAGTCTGCCACAAGTTCCTTTTGGGCTCTGAATGTTTTAGGATTGTCTTGGCTGATAGTTATTCACTAATAAATGCGAGAAACAACCCTTAAATCGAAACAATGGCCATAAATAAATCATTTTAGGAGTAAAGAAATCTTGATCAGGATCTGGATCATATGAAGTGTCCCTTCTCCAGCTGTGAAGAGGAAAAAAAGAGGATGGAGACAAGAAAGCCTGATGAACAGAGAGAAGAGAGACTCTGAAATATTCTCAATAAGACAAAATTAGTAATATTAGTAATTATCCATAAGCTGAAGAATTAACTTCTATGTACTGACTGATACGTGGTTAGTTGCTGGATTACAGAGACAACTAAATAAGCAGGTGTAGAAAACAGACACTGGGATGGTCAGAGGTGGGACTGCAGGTCAGGATGCAGCTCCTGAGGATCTGGTCTGCAGAACATGCACAGAAGAGAAAAAGAGGAGACAGACCAGCACAACAAACTACAAGAACAATAGAGCACAGTTATGCTTATGGGATACTGTTAATAACTGAGGGTTGAGGTGAAGAAGGGAAGGAGAAAAAGAGGAGGTGGGGGCACCAGTCAGTGGATCATGTTGGTGTCCCCCTGCAGCAGGTCTACAGCAGCAGATCCAGATGAAGCTGTGTTGAAGACCAGCTGCTCTGGTCTGGTCCTGCAGCTGCAGCTGTGACTACTGGTCCTGACACACTAAAGTTTACACCAACTAGATGTTTTACTGAACACAAACGTTTGAAGTTTGGTTTTAAGGTGGAGGTGGTGTCAGCCTCCTTCACCCAAACTGGAAGTTGGTTCCAGAGTGATGGTGCCTGATAACAGAAGACCCGTCCTCCAGATCTACATTTGGATCTTCTAGGAACTACGAATAACCTGGAGAGATCTTAGGAACATAAGGAACTATCAGGTCTTGGAGATAATGAGGAGCTTGACTGTTTGCTACATGCAAATCACACAATTTGTAATTGGATTCTAAATTTTACGGGGACAACACATTACAGTAATCTAGTCATCAATCTAGTAATTAGTTTTCCAGCATCACTGGGAGAGGATGCTCCTGATCTTTGTGATATTCCGGAGGTGGAAAAACGCAGTTTTACAAACCTGATTAATATGCTGTTTAAATGACAAATCCTGATCAAGATTACACCAAGGTTTCTCACAGTTTTTCTGGAGCCCATCGCAATCATCGCATCTAATCCCTTCCTAAGCTGTTTGGCACTACAAACAACAACCTCTGTTTTATCAGAATTTAGGAGCTAAAAATTTCTGGACATCCAGTCCTGGATGTCCTTAAGACACATCTGAAGTTTGTCTAATGGTTCTGTTTCATCTGGCTTCATAGACAGATACAGCTGCATATCATCAGCATAACAATAGAAATTAATGCCGTGGTTCCGGATAATACTTCCCAAGGCCTGCATGTATAAACTGAACAAGATTGGCCCTAGCACTGCACCCTGCGGGACACCATAGCAGACCCTTGTCTGTACTGAAGAAACCTCATGAACATGAACAAACTGGAATCTATCAGACAGATATGATTTAAACCAATCTAGAGCTGTCCCTTTAATCCCAACAACATACTGTAGCCTCTGCAGTAAAATGCTGTGATCTATGGTATCAAAAGCAGCGCTGAGGTCCAGCAGAACCAGTATGGACACTAATGGTCACACAGCTGGCTTGCAACCACCCTTTCCAGAATTTTAGAGATAAATGGAAGGTTGGAAATCGGTCTATAGTTAGCTAAAATGTCTGGGTCAAGAGAGGGTTTTTTAAGTAATGGTTTGATTACTGCGACTTTAAAAGCCTGTGACACATATCCTAAGACTAGGGACAAGTTGATCTGTTCCAGTATTGTCGCACCAATAAGAGAAAACATTTTTAAGTAGTCGAATTGGGATTGGGTCTAACAGACACGTGGATGATTTAGATCCATTGATGACTAAGGTCAGCTCAGAGAGGTCAACAGGAACAAAACAGTCTAGAGTCAGATCAGAGCATAAGGGAGTCGCCGAGGTTGAAGAAATGCCCACAGCCACTGCCGGGAGGGCCTGGCCGATTTCCTCTCTAATTCTGACAATTTTATTGCTAAAGAAGCTCATAAAGTCTTCACTACTGATAGCTGCAGGGATGCACGGCTCAACAGAGTTGTGGCTCTTTGTCAGCCTGGCTACAGTGCTGAACAGAAAACGTGGGATATTTTTATTATCCTCTATCAACATTGACCAAGGCGGTGGCTTAGTGGTCAGCACTGTTGCCTCACAGCAAGAAGGTTCCTGGTTTGATTCCTGGCCCGACGGGAGTCTTTCTGTGTGGAATGTTTGCATGTTCTCCCCGTCCTTGCGTGGGTTCCCTCCGGGTACTCTGGCTTCCTCCCACAATCCAAAAACATGCAGGGTAGGTTAATTGATCATACTAAATTGTGTGCATGTTTGTATGTCTTTCTATGTGGCCCTGCGATGGACTGGTGACCTGTCCAGGTGGACCCCTGCCTTTTGCCTACTATGCGTTGGGATAGGCTCTGACAGACCCCAGAGACGGGTCATGGGGGTATAGATAATAGAAGGAACATTGAATAATAAGCTGTTCTAGCTTTGTGAAGTGCTTTCTTATATACCATTAGATGCATAATAATTAAAATAAATGCATAATAAATATCTACGGACGTACAAGAGTACCACTTTCTTTACATTTCACGTACTTTCTGTTTTAGAGTCAGAGTCAGAGTCAGAGTCAAGTTTATTGTCAATTCTACTACATGTGAGACACATACAGAGAATCGAAATTACGTTACTCTCAAACCCTCGGTGCTACACAATAAATACATTTTAAACACAAGTGCAAATTAAAAAGAGACAAGAAACAAGTTATGACATGACATTTGTACACAGTTTTTCGGTTTGATTAAAGTGACCTGGTGCAAAGCAGGCGGTCCAGTTCTGCCAAAAGTGCCTGATGCAGATACTGAGATCAGAGTGAGTGAGGGGGGGGCAAGGCGGGAAACGGTGGAAGAGCAGGGAGAGTGTTCAGCGTCCTGACGGCCTGGTGGACGAACCTGTCCTCCAGTCGGCTGGTTCTGGCCCGGAGGGTCCGCAACCTCCTCCCTGATGGCAGCAGACTGAAGAGGCTGTGTGACGGGTGGGTGGGGTCTCTCACAATGCTGAGGGCTTTGCGAGTCAGACGGCTGCTGTAAATATCCTGAAGTGAGGGGAGAGAGACACCAACGATCTTCTCAGCTGCTCTCACGACGCGCTGGAGAGACTTGCGGCAGGTTGCAGTGCAGGATCCGTACCACACGGTGATGCAGCTGGTCAGGATGCGGTGCAGCTCCGTACCACACGCTGATGCAGCTGGTCAGGATGCTCTCGATGGTGCCTCTGTAGAAGGTGTACCTGATGGGGGCCGGGGCTCTGGCTCTTCGCAGTTTGCGGAGGAAGTAGAGATGCTGCTGTGCCTTCTTGGCGAGTGATGCGGTGTTAACAGTCCAGGAGAGGTCCTCTGAGATGTGGACACCCAGGAACTTGGTGCTGCTCACCCTCTCCACAGCAGCACCGTTGATGGTCAGAGGAGCATGCTGGGTGTGTTGTCTCCTGAAGTCAGCAACAATCTCTTTGGTCTTCTCCACGTTCAGGGAGAGATTGTTGTCGCTGCACCACTCAGCCAGGCGGCTCACTTCGCTCCTGTAGTTTGACTCATCGTTGTTGTTGATGAGACCCACCACAGTCGTGTCGTCCGCAAACTTTATGAAGAGGTTGGAGCTGTGAATCGGTGTGCAGTCGTGGGTCAGCAGGGTGAAGAGGAGGGGGCTCAGCACACATCCCTGGGGGGCCCCTGTGCTCAGTGTGATGGTGCTGGATGTGTTGCCGCCGACCCGTACTGCCTGTGGTCTTCCAGTCAGGAAGTCCAACAGCCAGTTGCACAGCGAGGTGCTGATCCCCAGCTGGTCCAGTTTGTGAATGAGCTGCTGGGGGATGATGGTGTTTAATGCTGAACTGAAGTCGATGAAGAGCATTCTCACATAAGCGTTTCTGGTGTCCATATGTGTGAGGGCTGTGTGGAGGGCAGTGGAGACGGCGTCGTCAGTGGACCGGTTGGAGCGATATGCGAACTGGTAGGGGTCCAGAGGGGGGGAGAGCAGCCTTGATGTGATGCATGACTAGCCGTTCAAAGCACTTCATGATGATGGGAGTCAGTGCGACTGGACGGTAGTCGTTGGAGCAGGAGGGAGATGACCGTTTTGGGACCGGACGGATGTTGGTGGCTTTGAAGCACGTGGGAACCACCGCCTGACTCAGTGACATGTTAAAGATGTCTGTGAAGACATCCGTGAGTTCTCCTGCACAGTCTCTCAGTACACGACCAGGTATGTTGTCAGGACCCGGAGCTTTGCGAGCGTTGATCCTGCTGAGGGATCTCCTCACAGTGTCCGGTGACAGCGTCAGCACCTGGTCGCCGGGAGGGGGTGGTGCTTTCTGGCGAAGAAGGTGTTCAGCTCATTCAGCAGGGATGTGCCTCTCTCACAGGTCTGCGGTGGGGGCTTGTAGTCTGTAATGGTCTGAATCCCTCGCCACAGGCTCCGTGTGTCCCTGCTGTTGCTGAAACGGCGGGCTATCCTCCTGGAGTACTGTCTCTTAGCCTCCCTGATGCCATGGGACAGGTTGGTCGTAGCTGTCTTTAGACCCACTTTGTCTCCAGCTCTGAAGGCAGTGTTCCGAGCCTTCAGGAGTCTGTGGACTTCCTTTGTCATCCACGGCTTCTGGTTGGCTCTGACTTTGATGGTTCTGGAGTCTGTTACATCATCGATGCACTTGGCGATGTCTGTGTACTCCTGGAGGTCTGTGTTGTTGTTGGTGGTGGCAGCATCTCTGAACATGCTCCAGTCTGTTGTGTTGAAGCAGTCTCGAAGTGCCTCTGTGGACCCCTCTGGCCACACCCGGACCTGCTTTTAACATACGAATATGTGAGTTCACACATCTGCAGTGCTACTGACAAGGAAATCAACATCTGCAGAGGTAGAACCAAGGTCACAGCCCTCAACTGCTTCACTATGTTCCTCTGTATGAAGATCAAGAGCAATGGCCTTCCTAAATTTAGTAATAGCTTTATGGGATAGACATCTGCTAAAGTAATTCTTCCTATTATGCGTAACGTTGACAATGTTGAATTCAAACGTTATTAAACAGTGGTCGGATAGGAGGGAGTTTACATGCGACACTAACAGATTATCAAGTTCTACACCGTAGACGAGGACCAGATCAAGAGTATGATTAAGACAATGCGTCGGGTCGTTAACTTTTTGTAAAATCCCCATCGATTCTAGAAGAGAATCAAAAGCCAACTTAAGACTGTTGTTGTCAACATCCATATGAATGTTAAAGTTGCCCACTATGATGACTTTATCTGTACTGATCAATAAACTAGATAAGAAATCTGAGAACTCAGACAGAAACTCCAGATAAGCTCCAGCAGGAGGCCGGTAAACTACCACCAACAAGACTGGCTTCTCTGATTTCCAGCTCGGCAGTTTTAAGCTAAGCGTGAGGCTTTCAAACGTATTATAATCACATTTGGGTTTGGATTCAACTGGACCGTGTGAGGAGATCCCTTAGCAGGATCAACGCTCGCAAAGCTCCGGGTCCTGACAACATACCTGGTCATGTACATGAGACTGTGCAGGAGAACTCACGGAGGTCTTCACAGACATCTTTAACATGTCACTGAGTCAGGCGGTGGTTCCTAGGTGCTTCCAAGCCACGAACATTCTTCAGGTCCCAAAACGGTCATCTCTCTCCTGCTCCAACGACTACCGTCCAGTTGCACTGACTCCCATCATCATGAAGTGCTTTGAACGGCTAGTCAAAGCTGCCTGGCTGAGAGGTGCAGCGACAACAATCTCTCCCTGAACGTGGAGAAGACCAAGGAGATTGTTGCTGACTTCAGGAGACAACACACCCAGCATGCTCCTCTGAGCATCAACGGTGCTGCTGTGGAGAGGGTGAGCAGCACCAAGTTCCTGGGTGTCCACATCTCAGAGGACCGCTCCTGGACTGTTAACACTGCATCACTCGCCAAGAAGGCACAGCAGCGTCTCTACTTCCTCCGCAGACTGCAAAGAGCCAGAGGCCCGGTCTCCATCAATAGGTCGAAGGGGTTCATTCTGGTGGCTTCAGGATTACATCTACAGATGATGTAGTGCTATTGGTTTCAGCGGATGGTTGGAATGCGCTACCTGGGGCCTATAAGCTTCTGCTTTTTTCCTCCTTGGCTCTTTTTTCGCCATGCATACCAATGATTACCAAGATCAAACACCGATTGTTCTCATCAAAATACAGGATGGTTCTCCAAGAATTAAGATCTTTGTTCTTAATTGCTTTCTCTTGATGTGTGGCTTTTCGGATCATGTCAGTATAGAAGCTGTTAAACTGTCAATAACGATGCTTTCTGCCTGGTTTCAGCCATCACTTTTTCAAGGTCTTCTGATGTGTTCATTTGCACATTTCACAACAAAGCATGTTCCTGCCTTGGAAGTAGTGCTTAAGACATCTGGAAATTGTGTCCAGTTTATATTTTGTATCTGTCATGTAACGCTGGACTATTACTGATGGTTTTGGATTGTGGTGGTTGCAAAGGAGCTTGACGAGATCAGCATATGAAATTTCACCTGGTTTCAGTGGCGTGGCTAAGTTTCTCATCAGTCTTTGGCTCACACACACTCAGGAGAATGAATCGCTTTTTTGCTTCTTCAGCAATTCCATTAGCAGCAAAAAAAGCATCCCAACCTTTGTTCATACTCCATCCAATCCTGATCTCCCTCCACAAATTCACTGATAACCTGTCCCAAATGTTGCCATCTGGACAGGTTGCTGTACTTCTCCATGTCCCTCCACGACAGGAAGTGGTGCTCTGCTTTTTCTCGTTCACACTCAATTCCTCCAGGTGTTGCCGCAGTACTAGGTGGTACCACGGTACCAGGTGGTACCATTGAGTAGATGCCTACTGAGAACCAGTACACTGTATCTTGCTACAGCCAACAAAACATGAAGACAAACTTGTCCAGTCCACATCATTGCCAAAAACGTGTGGTAACATGTGGTAACTTAAAGACCACGGACAAGAATTTGCCGAGACTGCAACTTTATTTCAAAATTGTGTTAAACACAAACATGGCAGCTTAGCAGAGCCTGAAACGTCCGGCATTTCAAAAAGGAAGAGCAGCACCATACTAATCTACAGGAAGAGGACAAAGACCCCATCTTTTCTATATGGTCATATAGCACCATCTAGTGGCCAGAATTACATTACAATATTACTGATG
>CM026207.1:29278790-29291944 GCA_014839995.1 Xenentodon cancila
AACATGGCGCCGATGTTGGCTGAACATCACTGAAAGTGCGTATTTTCACACAAAACTATTTCTGGTTGACAGAGGGCAGAAAGAGAAAAGGAGGGAGTTACTCGTTTCTCTCCATCTTCTCCACTGCCCTATGGCATCAACAAGCCATTTTCTAACGCAGAACTGCCACTCGCTAAACTATTTCTCCTTTTCAGACCATTCTGAGGAAATCCTGGAAAATCCCTAAACATCAGTATTTCACTTTTTGCCTCTTGCCCCCCTCTGTTGGTTGGATTGGCTGCGGCCACTTCTCGAGGGGAGGGGCTAGGGTTGGCCTAGGGGGCGGGAGAATATGGGGGCGATGACCGGTGACGGTGGGAACCAACCAGGGATTTGTAAGAATAGCTATCTTAATATAGACTTTGAAAGTTTAGAATAATTATTCAAAGGAAGGAAGTGTGTAAATCATTTGTTATTTTTTTCCCCACAATTATTATTATTATATTTTTGTATATGTATGTATTTATATGTACAAATAAGTAAGTGTATGTGCATATGTGTGTATGTGAGTGTGTGTGTGTACTGTGTGTCAGTTCTGCTCACTTTCTTCGAATGACAATCATTAAGATTTCTTTTCTGGCCATTTTTTTTAAAGAAACTTTCTTTTCTGCAAGGAACTGATGGTTCACTGCCATCATTCCACATTTTTAGAATACGTTAACGTTACTTTTTTCCCCCTGAAATAAAGATCTTCATAACCAGAGCATGTGCATTTCCAAATGGTGACTTGTTTTAGAGCTGAGAAACATTTCCAAACTTGCAGGACAGCAGCCCTGGACTGGACTTGCAGATCCCTGCCCTAGACCTGTTCTAAACCTGCTCTAGACCTGCTCTATACCTGCTCTAAACCTGCCCTAAACCTGCCCTAGACCTGCCCTAGACCTGCTCTAAACCTGCTCTATACCTGCTCTATACCTGCTCTATACCTGCTCTAAACCTGCCCTAAACCTGCCCTAGACCTGCCCTAGACCTGCCCTAAACCTGCCCTAAACCTACACTAGACCTACACTAGACCTACACTAGACCTGCCCTAAACCTGCCCTAGACCTGCTCTAGACCTGCCCTAGACCTGCTCTAAACCTGCTCTAAACCTGCACTACACCTGCTCAAACTTATGATAGCAGTGGGAGACTAAACTGCTGATGCTTTAACAACATACAGATTTTGGTACTTTGCCAGCACGTCTTACCAAAAAAATCTGCAAATGGATCTCTGCCACCGAAGAATTCCCGGAAAACATCCTCTGGGTTACGGAATGTGAATGGTTCATGGAAATGGTGTCCGTTGTGGAAATGTCCCCCTGAAACATAATGAAAACTGACGTTAACGCTGTCAACCCAAACCATATTCATCTGTGCCATTCAACGTCAATACATGAGGGGACATGAACATAAATACTTTAGACTGGGTCTTGTTGCATTAAGAGAATTATCAAACTTAAAACTTACCCGTGTCCGTTTTAAACAAACGTGAAATAAAAGAGATCGCTAGTGTTTATGTGACATTCTTTGAGAAAACTGCGAACAGGCTTGCCTCCAGTTGCCGGTCATCACATGCACACTGGGTTTTAACACTGGATTAAACTTGACATGTGACCTCATGATCAGCTGAACAACAGATTAGTCATTATTATCAGGAATGAGTTTGTTGCAGCCCCGACACCAAGGCTGGTGTAGACTTTTATGCAACGTAAGCGTCGTTGAAGCTCACCTCTGCCTCCGCTGCCCCCTGTCAGCCCCTCCTTGCCGTAACGGTCATAGATGCTCCTCTTGTTGGCTACAGAGAAGAAGCGAGAAGTCTCATAAGAATAAAACAAGATGAAAATACGCATCCTGAAAAGGTGTGCTGCCGTTCCTTTTCCCTTTGGGACTACACTTTGTGTTTGTGCAGGGTTTCACTGGAGACACGAAGTGGGACCGTAATCAATCAGCTATGTCTGACCGTACAACTTTATTCTTCACTTCTTACTTCATTTTGCTGCTCAACTCTCACTTCTGGTGAGAGGGCAACAGCCAAAACCACACACCTATTTTCCTGTGCTTTCTTTTTCCTCCACTCCCGCCTCGTCCCGTCCCTCTGGACGTAAAAGCCTGCTGGTTGTGGTTTTTTTGTTGACTCTTGGTGTTACACTGGTACCAATAAGCTCCATGAATGTTCCTGCGTTCTGGATCTATGCAACTTAAATGTAACCATCTGCTACGATGACGATCCGGGTTGTCTTTTACATTTGTCCTGGGAGCGTTTACGTTCTGCTCATCGGTCAGACCTCTGAAGTGCCCCCTCTGAGCTCTGGCGCCGCCTGGATTTAGCTATATGAACACATGACTGCCTCAATCACAGCAACACCACCACATATTACAACAGAAGTTACTGGTTATAAAGTCCTTACAGTTTTCTGTTGCTGTCCCCCTTCCGTTTACCTAAATTCATGTTCTGAAATAAAGCCAGATACTAATAATAATGTCCGTATTTGTGATACGAACCATCTGACAGGACTTCATACGCCTCCGACAGCTCCTTGAACTTCTTCTCAGCGTCCTCCTTGTTGTCTGGATTCTTGTCTGGGTGCCACCTCAGAGCAAGCTTTCTGTATCTGCTCCGGGAAACAAGGAAGATGGTTCATGCTCAACAAGGAATGAAGCCATTTCACATCAGGCCTGTTATTGATAAAGAAACAACATATTTTCATTCTCACAGATATAAAGGCCATGTCAACAACTGAGAAAAATGCCTGCTAAATTAAAAAAATCTGATTTAAACAAGTTCATGTCTAATGAATCAGAAAATACTTCCCAGGAATCAGTGTTGAAAGTGATGAATTGCTTTTGGCATCAACAAATGAAAGAACTTCACCAGTCCCAACAGTGGAGGAAATCTGTAATAACTTCATTTTTGTGGACTCGGTGGAAAGACACTGATTGACAAAAGGTTGTCGGGTTTTCAGATTGTTAAATAAAGTTTATAACCGACTCTCTTGGTCAACATCTCCCCCAAGCTGCCAGTTAGTTGCTCTGAACAACAACCCACTTTAAAACAACAGAAGAAAACCTGAAGTGCTGGATGAGCCCTCGCTCCCATCTACTGGGAGACCCTTCATCCCACCTCCGCCCTCGCTCCCATCTACTGGGAGACCCTTCATCCCACCTCCGCCCTCGCTCCCATCTACTGGGAGACTCTTCATCCCACCTCCGCCCTCGCTCCCATCTACCGGGAGACCCTTCATCCCACCTCCGCCCTCGCTCCCATCTACCGGGAGACTCTTCATCCCACCTCCGCCCTCGCTCCCATCTACCGGGAGACTCTTCATCCCACCTCCGCCCTCGCTCCCATCTACCGGGAGACCCTTCATCCCACCTCCGCCCTCGCTCCCATCTACCGGGAGACACTTCATCCCACCTCCGCCCTCGCTCCCATCTACGGGGAGACCCTTCATCCCACCTCCGCCCTCGCTCCCATCTATTGGGAGACCCTTCATCCCACCTCCGCCCTCGCTCCCATCTACTGGGAGACCCTTCATCCCACCTCCGCCCTCGCTCCCATCTACTGGGAGACCCTTCATCCCACCTCCGCCCTCGCTCCCATCTACCGGGAGACTCTTCATCCCACCTCCGCCCTCGCTCCCATCTACCGGGAGACTCTTCATCCCACCTCCGCCCTCGCTCCCATCTACCGGGAGACTCTTCATCCCACCTCCGCCCTCGCTCCCATCTACCGGGAGACTCTTCATCCCACCTCCGCCCTCGCTCCCATCTACCGGGAGACCCTTCATCCCACCTCCGCCCTCGCTCCCATCTACCGGGAGACCCTTCATCCCACCTCCGCCCTCGCTCCCATCTACCGGGAGACCCTTCATCCCACCTCCGCCCTCGCTCCCATCTACTGGGAGACCCTTCATCCCACCTCCGCCCTCGCTCCCATCTACTGGGAGACCCTTCATCCCACCTCCGCCCTCGCTCCCATCTACTGGGAGACCCTTCATCCCACCTCCGCCCTCGCTCCCATCTACTGGGAGACCCTTCATCCCACCTCCGCCCTCGCTCCCATCTACTGGAGACCCTTCATCCCACCTCCGCCCTCGCTCCCATCAACTGGGAGACCCTTCATCCCACCTCCGCCCACCACTCCCTTCTACTGGGAGACCCTTCATCCCACCTCTGCCACCTCCCTGCAGCCACTGTCTCAAGTCAGTCTTCACCTACCAATAGAAACAATAATGAGACTTTCCCTCAGTTTCCGACACCCTAGTCATTTGGAGCCGTCTCTAGTTTGTGTCTGGTATGTTTTCGACGTCCTACCCGAGTCGTCGCGGAGGCCCTCTCACCGTTCACACCGCTTAATGCAATCAATTAGTTCACTCAAGTTAGACTCGGCACCAGACCAGGTAACTTAGGCTGCTGATGTGTTACGTCACGTTGGCTGACCATCAATATTTTGAGAATCTCTATTTAAATTGTAAAATCTATTATGAGTAATCTTAAGCTAATAAGTCCACCTTTTGTCCGGTACGTCACGACCCTGTTTTTCAAGACAACACCTGACATGACGTCACTTTCAAGGCCGCGCTCTCGCTAGTAATTAACATCGTTCAACAGGATGTAGATCAGGACATTTCAGAATAATCCAACGTTTGGTTCAGAGTGGTTCTTGGCTGGTTCTTGGCTGGTTTTGGGTCGTTATCCTGTTGGAGGACCAGGACCTGCACAGTTGTCTCCAGAAGGTCTTGATGGTCTCGAGATTTCACTGTAGCTGCACAGACTCAAGACCTCTAGAACCAGACGCAGCTACACAGCTCCAGAACAGAACCGAGCCTGCTCCGTGTTTAACAGTGTTCCTTATAATAGTGTAAACATCTGCTAAACTATTTAACAAACAGATTTAAAAACATCAACTCACGCTTTCTTTATATCATCTGCGGCGGCATCCCTCCGTACTCCTAAAACCTGGTAATAGTCCACCATGATCAGTGGATGGAGAAAGCTCAGCAAGCTTGATCCACCTGAAAGAGCACAGAGAGCTACTGACCAAAGAGACCTGCAGCCGAGCACCAACACAGCACTGACGTTACTGGACAACAACATTGGTTGGTTTTTTCAAAACACCAAAAATGGCTCCTTGAAGTGAACTTGCGGCTCCAAAAAGCAACGTTACCTCTGCATCAAGAATCCCAACCTACTTCACTAACTTTCAGTGCTCAAAACCAAATCTTTCTACCAGTGGCGCCCTCGCCTCACTAATACTGACTGGCATAAGATCTAAAGCTGTATTTAAATTCCTACTTTAACAGCAGTTGAGCAATTAATCGGTCACATTGTTAAACTGTTGATCAGCTCTAATTATGCAACATTTTTCTCCCAAAACTACCAACTGTTCAGTTCAGTTTGAAGACATTTGTGGTGCAGTGTGAGCCGTCTTACTGCCATTAAAATCTAAATTATCTTTTTCTTAAGCTGGTGCATTTCCAAATCAAACATTTCACATTTTTCTACCTTTTGTGGATAAAATACAAAATTCTACATTTGCACTATAAAAGGTGAGCAAATCAGTGAATTACATTTTTATTTACATTTTCAGCGACGCTCCGCTGTTCTGTTTAGTTTTAGATGGGTTGTAGAGCGATGCCATTTGGTCGGGGTTTGATGACTTAGCAAAGTTCAAGTTTATGTCTGTTCCTCGACTGATGAAGGGTTTGTCATTTTAAAATTAAAAAAACACTACTACTACTAATGATACAAATACCCGTTTGATTTGTGCATACTCTCTCACAGAAAAAAGCAGAGTTAAAGGTGCCAGAACTAAAACACACTGCATGTGGAAGGTGAGAAACGTGGGGAGACACTCGTCTCCCTGGTGTGGTTGTTCGTGAACCCTGACCCACGCACAGCCGGACTTTCATTGATCCCCACATGTAAAGAGTTTTCTGTACAAGCTGCGCTGTTGACTGACGGTGACGTTATATAAGCGTGCACAGAGGCCACGTGACTTCAACACCACAGTCTAACTGAACACGTCTCGTGCAGGTACGTTCAGTTCCGTTTAGTGGGATGTTTTCCAGAAGAGGCGATAAGACCCAAAGGCCAAGTCCCCGGATGTGCGGCACCTGGCCCTCAGGTCCAGCAGCCTGGCCGTGGGGACATCCCAGAACCGGCCTCCGGGGTCCAACGGCACCGACCCGAACACGTCTTTGGGACTGGCTGAATACCAGGAGTCTAATACCGAACGTGGTCGGGCGAATGTACCCAGCATGACAACTTCTACCTGACACAAACGAACGGAACCAGAACCAGAATCCTTCACAAACGACTCACCCCGAGTGAAAAGGTATCCACCCACGAGCAGGACGTCACAGCTCAGCTCAACCAGACGCTGGTCATGGCAGTGAGATCCTAATGAAACGCTGCGGCGTCGTCGTCTCGGCAGGAAACCTTATCGATGTTATTTTAAACGGCGGCCTTACCCAACTAGTCACCCGTCCGCGGTCTTGAGAGATAAACAGGCCAGGCACGCAGGCGCGATGCTGGTCCGTGAGCGCGGATGCAGACGTTTATTCGTCCCGACGACCCGCAGACTCCCTCCTCAAACACAGCGTACCGCGGCCATGTCCTCTTCTTCACTTTCATCATGTCAGCGGTTACTGCAGCTCCTCACCGCCGCCTGTTGGTCTCAGGATGGAGTAATCACACACCCGAGCTTACCCGAGCACACCCGAGTTTACCCGAGCACCCCCGAGCATCCCCGAGAACACCCGAGTCTGCTTTGGAGTCCAAGCGCCCACGGTTCGCCATCCCTGCGCGCTTTTGCTACCCCACAGCAGTCCACCAGTGACTGCAGGATCGAAACGTATTTAAGTAGTCAGTATTTTGAAGATTCAATTGAAATGCTAGTCCAAGTAGTTATAATTCCTCTGCGAAACTACTCTTAGGTTTATGATTAAATATATTTTATCATTTTAGCAACAGAGATACTGATGGAAAAAGGTGAAATGATGAAAATCACCTGTGATATTATCATGATGTATAACTTATAACTGTATCAACACAAACCACAATTAAACAGTAATTATAACACAGTAGTTATCACAATCAGATTAAACATTTTTGATTCAAAATAAACATATGCGATTTAAGAACTATAATGCTGAATAACCACTATTCTAAAAACACCATAATAATGATTTTTTTTTTACTTTTGAACAACTACTTTTGTTCAAAAGTAGTTTATTAACTAAGTACAAACTATAATTTAAGTAAAACATGATGAAAAACAAGAAAAAACACATGGTCAGTGACAGAACAACGGACAGTAACCGAAGGGATGTGACAAGGGAAAAAGGATTAAAACTAAAAAACAACGGTAACGGTTTAAATCAGGGGACTTGGACTGTGGTCCTCGAGGACCGCTGTCCTGCATGTTTGAGCTGCTTCAACACACCTGGTTGTAATTAACGGTCCTCATCAGCTCCTCATCAAGGTCTGGACAACTCAGCTGATGACACAGCCGCTTGTATCACGGTGTGGCGAAGCAGGGTAGCGACCCTTGAGGACTGGAGTCCAAGATCCCTGATCTAAAACTTGCAGGACACTGGCCTTTGAGGACCAGGAATGCCCACTACTGCTTAAGACAACAGTCCAAATATTTCAGTACCAGTAGGTACATTTGAACCTTTTATTTGGTTCTGTGACTAAGAACCGGGGTGAACTAATATCGTGTTACATTCAGGTGCAGAGTCTCCGGAAACCAGCTGAATGCAGCCACTTTCTCATCTGAAACAGCTTTTAGTGCTGTCAGTTGATGCTGCCAGTGAGGCTCAGTGCAGCTGTGGTAACAGTATCAATGTGTATGTGTCCATCTCCCTAAACCATGGTGACGTTACAATTGTTCATGATCACAGATGGTCTTTTGTTCTCCGCCATGGAGCCTAAAACAATCCTCAATAACTCCTCTGTTTTATACCAAGACAGACAGACAGACCGAAAGACAGACCGACCAGGGTTGGGAACCACTGATCTAGAGCAGTGGTTCTCAATCCTAGTCCTCAAGTATCCCTTTCCTTGTCCTGTTTTAGATGTTTCCCTGCTTCGGGACACTATGATACAAGCAGCTGTGTCATCAACAGAGATGTCCAGACCCTGATGACGAGCTGATGAGGACCGTTAATGAGAGTCAGGTGTGTTGGTGCAAGGCAACGTCTAAAGCATGCAGAGCAGGGGTACGCGAGGACCAGGATTGAGAACCACTGATCTAGACCCCTACGGAGGAAGCGCCGTAAACGGGAGTGATGCGTTGCTCCGTAGGTTCCAGTAGAGGGCGGTCAAAGACCGCAACGTTTAATGACGTGGCGCCACTGCAGTCAAATTCAGATGTAATAATATAGAATATTATTATTATTTTAAAAAAAAGAGATCAGAACCATCACTGTTGGAGGAAGCTGATGAATCTGACACCACAATGACAGAGACAACTCTGTTGACTTCTACTACAACTGCTGTTTCCACTACAGCTACAAATAATAATAACCCATGTGGTTGTCAACGGCAGTTCTGTAACTGGTTGCAGCACATCTGCAGGTTTCATTTCTTTGAGGCACTAGACGTTTATTTATTTTTTATTTTTGCTATGTTTTTGGTTAAATAGAAGGCAGCAGTCCATTCTTGACCCCAACAGCATTAATCTCTCCTAAATGGGAGCCATTAGACACTTAACAAGGAAAACGTGGTTTATTTTGTGTGGCATTTATGACTGAAAAAAAGTCCAGTTTTACCAAGAATAAGGCGGTAACTGTGGTGAGGCTGCAGAAGAAGAAAGAGGAGTCAGAAGTAATGACAATGGCTGTCAGTTATTGTTGCTGACTTACATCTGGTCTTCAGCTCGCTTTTCTGAACAGAAATGATCAGATGTAATAATATAGTGTGTATGTATAAATATATATATATATATATATATATATATATATATATATATATATATATATATATACATAGTAGCCAGCACAGCCAGGAGCTGTTGCAATCCAGGAAAGCCACTATGATTATTATCTTATGTTTGTATTAGAAATGCTTTGGAAATACATTTGACAGTTTGACTATCTTTTGCTATGGAGAAACGTAACTTGTTTGTAAAACACATTTCATGAACAAGACTTTTACATAAAACAGTAAACCGTGCATGACTAAGTTATAGAGACAGACATAAATTAAAAAGATTAAAACAAATAAGATGCAAGACATAAGGTTTGTAGCGCATTATGGTGGATTACTGAAATGCACCATTAAATAAAAAAGGTTTCAACCTGGACTTAAAACAACTGAGTGTCAGCGGCCCTGGTGCATTCTGGGAGTTTGTTCCACAGGTGAGGGGCATCAAAACTCAACGCTGCCTCACCTGGTTGGTTCTATGTCTGGATAAAGTAGGCGTGACCCTGACGACTTGAGGGTTCTGGTTGGTTCTTCGTGGACCAGGAGACCATTCAGAGATTTATAAACCAGAAGCAGGATTTTAACATCTGTCTGGGACAGACAGGAAGCCAGTAAAGATCTAAGACCTGGAGTTTGCTGCTCTTAGTGAGGACTCTGGCAGCAGGGTCTGGACTAACTGCAGCTGTTTGATGGATGTTTTAGGGACTCGTGAGAACAGCGTGGCAATAGTCCAGTTTACTGAAGATTAAAGCCTGGACAAGTTCTGCTGAGTCCTGCTGAGACACCAGTCCTTTAATCCTCCACAAGTTCTTCAGGTGACAACAGGCTGACCTCACTACTGTCCTAATGTGTGTGCTAAAGTTCAGGTCTGAGACCAGAACCAGTCCCAGGTTTCACTATCGTTGATTGAATCATTAATGATGACATATACCATGTCATTGAAAAACTACCTCAATCAATACCTTTCCTTATTGTCACTGAAGCATCTTTTATATAGTTGATGGATTTTCTTTCTCTTATTAAAATTAACGTTTACATTTGCATTTGCTGCTTTTCTGCAGATTTATATCCCTCTACCCAAACATTGTACTGCACACATCCATAACACCAAGAATACTCTCAACCATCTCTGTACTTTACTTGGTTAGATAACATCCAAATAAAACCTCAGCACACACCAACCGCCATGGCCCAGACGTCTGCTGTTCTGGTCGTCCTTGTTTAACTTCATCTTGTGACTCGGTAGCTGAAATGTAACATGAGATGACGGATTCGTTAACGCCGTTTAACTCTTGTACCCAACTGTGACTGGAATCGCATCTTCTTGTTTAGTTATTTTAGCAGACATGACATGTACCTTTGAATTGTGGTTGATTTTCTGATTTTGCTGGTTGTTTACTTGCACACATGTGGACGGTACTATTCTACAGCTGAGGCCGTCTCATGATCTCTGTTATACACGCACCATTCTTAAATCCCCAGTGTTAAATTAACTCTGACAAGGGTGTTTGTGTGTCCATTCTTTATGTACACTTTTGAAATAGTTAATGATCTAACGCTGAACCAAAGTTACTCCAACACCGTATGGTGCTCAGGATTAATGCTGATGAACTTAGAAAAGTGTTGAATATTGTTTCAGATATGACGGTGTGGTCGGTGTTCGGTTTGGTCAAGTTACGACTGCAGGTTTTAGAAAATATGAACTTGATGAAGTTTATTCTGAAAGTTTTACTAACTGTAAACAGTGTGAAAATGACACAAAAAAGAGGGGACACATAGAAACTGGTTAACCCGGGTGATTTTGCTGTGCATGTGGACATGAATGTAACGCTCATGACCACCAAACAACCAAACGGTTCAGAGCTGTGCAGGCTCCAACGTTGCCTTGTGTGAAAACCCAAGATGTTTTCATCGCTCTTTTACAATTTTAATAATGTTTTGTGTCACAGGAGACAGCCCCCACCCAAACCCCACCCCCATATCTGTTGATATGTGTCATTAATTTTCCATTCATCCATTAATTACTCAAGCAGCACAGTTGTCAATCACTTCCATGTCACTGCATCTCAAACGGCTGCAGAGTGTCACAAAAATCACAACAGGCTGCAGATGCTGATCAGTGCTTAGTTATGCAACAAGCCTCCACGGCTACGAGTGATCATCAGGACGACGATCCTGACCCTGAATCAGCTCTGGATGCATCAGCGGGACCAAGGAACAGTGGGAAAGCTGAGGGGAGGGAGGGGGCTTCAGATTACAAAGGGTGTGTGTGTGTGTGTGTGTGTGTGTGTGTGTGTGTGTGTGTGTGTGTGTGGGTGTGTGGGGTGGTGGGGGGTGGGGGGGGGGTGCAGACAAGGGAGGCGATCCAGGAATCCAGTAGAAATTTAGAGCGAAGACGAGGGGTAAAGTGAGGAAAAAGGAACATTGACAGATAAGCTGAAATGAAGGAAATCAAGGGAATCAAAAGGCAGCAGAGTATAAAAGATGAGCTCAGAAAACAGCCCCGCTCTCCTTTCACAAACATAGATGCAGTCTTTGATTAATTAAAAATCGGAGCATATTGTTTGGCCCCCAGGGCAGACTCACTCAGTGGAGAAGCTACGCTGGCGGAGACGGAGGAGGGGCCGCATCCAGCCGCTAACAGAGATACCCCGTCCAGGCTGGAGCGGTGGGATTATGCAGCTCAATCAGGCTGGGGCAGATTATGTCTGACCATAACAGACTCCACTTGAGAAGAGGATTAACAGCTATTAACAGAGAAAAAATAGTTGTGCTAGGTGAAAAACAATTAGTGCTGTGATTAGGAGCTGAGTCAAAGACACGAAAGAGCCCGCAGATGTAAAAGCAAAAGCAACGAAGACAAATCTGCCTGCAAATCCCTGTGGATCTATTGGTCTCAATATGTTTGGGATGATGATTTTAATTGGCTTTAGTTTATTAATTAAAATAATAATAATAAAAGAGACGCTTTCAGAACCCATTTACCAAAAATGGAAACATTTTCCAGGCTTTAATTTAAAATCCTAACAGTATCATGTGCACTAATCCCCTAAACTGTTAAATCCCAGAGATTAGGTATTAACACTCAAAAGGACTATGGTGAGGATCTTTTATTTGCTGAAATAAAAGTTTCTATCTGCTCTAACGACCAGTCATACGTGCATACGTGCAGGTTTCCATGCAGCTCACCGAGATGCTCTAAATGATTATCAGCAACAATCAGCTCATCATGTTACAAAAATCTTTACCAACAACGAGGAATGATGTTGCTTTTGTCCTCAAACTGGAAAACTTTCAGCTATTCTGGCTTTTCGTTTCTGAGGATTAAATTCAGTGAGTCGCCTGCAACTTTGAAAATAAGTTGTGTGTCAGAATCAAATTTATAATCATTGCAATAAATTGCTTTCCAGAGAAAAATAAAAGGTTCTGCTGCGTCCACTGTTGTAAAAGGATTCATTCATTCATTCATTCATTCATTCATTCATTCATTCATTCATTCATTCATTCATTCATTCATTCATTCATTCATTCATTCATTCATTCATTCATTCATTCTGGAATTCTTTGCTCTTTGTTGGGTTTGCATCACTTTGACATACAACAGTGTAGCCTGGACTTCTGCATCCCTGTTTCTCATGTTGGCAAGATTACAAAAGTGAAACAAAGCATTTTTTTATGTTTGAAGAAAAGAACAAAACATGGTGAAAAAGAAAATCAACTTTCCTTCCACTTCTACTAGATTCCGAAGCAAAGCTATCAGGAGAAATCACATGGCTACAGCCGGCTGGGAGTCACAGAGTCTCTGTTTCAGTCTGGATTAACTTTAACTTAACGCTGAAACAACACAGGTTTGTATTCACAGTCACTCTCTTACAGGGCTCATCTTTACTGTTTGTTTTTGAATCATCAGAGTCGGTACGTCATTCTTTTACACCAGCAGCAACGCTTAGTGTGTCAATTAAAATGTATTCTGTTCCTGCCTACAGAAAAAAGACGTGAGGGGGAGAGTAAAAAGAGGTGAGGGGGGAGACAAAAAAGAAGTGAGGGGGGAGTAAAAAGAAGTGAGGGGGAGAGTAAAAAGAAGTGAGGGGGGAGACAAAAAAGAAGTGAGTGGGAGAGTAAAAGAAGTGAGGGGGAGAATAAAAAGAGGTGAGGGGGAGAGTAAAAAGAAGTGAGGGGGAGAGTAAAAGAAGTGAGGGGGAG
>CM026207.1:29292444-29342350 GCA_014839995.1 Xenentodon cancila
CTACGTCCCTGTCAAAGGGACCTTTCAGGCCCGTCAGAGTTAGGTGGAGTCTTCGAAGTCATTGTTTGTGTCAGTGTCAGGTGTAGAGGTCCTTACATCATTCTGGACCTCAGTCAAGGTGCATTCAGTTCAGGTTCACAGATTGAGCCTTTTGTTGATGTTGATGCACAGGTGGAGGTGTATCTGATGGAGCAAACCCAGGAGGACAGGGCGTCTTTCTAGCTGTCAGGATTTCATGTGGGCTGACATTTAAGGTGGAGTTGGGAGTGGATCTCAAGTTGGAAGAGCATCCACCCAAGTAAGCTTAGTCGCAGCATGAACTTTAGCCAAGCTTTCTTTGATATTCCTGTTAGATCTTTCCACAAGCCCTCGAGAACCCGGATGATGAACCACTCTGAATTTATGTTTGATCCCAAACATATTTTCCACCTCTGCCAGCTCTTCATCAGAGGAATGTGTTCCATTGTCTGATTTGATGACTTCAGGTATCCCAAACCTAGGAATGATTTCTCTGGTTATCCGCTGTACTACCTCTCACTTTCTCAGTCCTGGTGGGAGTGGCTTCCACCCACCGTAAGAAAGAATCCACACACCCGAGTGAGTATTTCTCACCTCCTACTCGTGTTCAGCTCCCATATCAGTAAAATCAATCAGGATTTCTCCCCATGGGGCCACTGGGACAGGGAAGCCTCCGAGTCCAGCCTTTAACGCAGTTCTGGGGTTAATACAGCTGCATATTTCACATTTTACAAATGTTGTTAAAAAATAATGCCACCAACTCTGGGAGATTAGTGCTGTTACTTTGGAGCTCGAACAGCGTCCTCTGCTGTGTGCTTCCTTAAAATGCCATAAAATGTTGAGTAGACCAGCTGGTGCTGCTATTCTCCTTCATGATCTTCCACAGATTTGTTTCACCTTTAGTGGCACCCTTACCTGCCCATGCTGGTTGTTCTGTTGGGCCAGCAGCCTCTTGTAACTCACGTATATGCAAAAGGCTTTGGTCTCTGTGAGGATTTACAGGGTTCTCAGATCCAGGAGGTCCTGCCTGCTGTTTATGAACAATATTAACAAAATAACCTGCCGCAGATTTGGTGCTTGGTCTGATTATTTCCCCTCACTATGTTACCGTCCCTTTTTTGATGTCCCCTGCAATTTAAAATAGCTACTTGGACTGACTCCAGAATTGCATAATATTGAGTTAAAAGCTGATGTAGGTGTTTAACTAGAGCCCCAGTAGAGGTCACAAAGCCCGAATATCCAAAGTACTGCTTGAACCAGATGTGCAGAATCAGGGTAGATATTTACTTTTTGGCTTTTTGCTAATTAATAAGCTTCTGTACCTGCAATAAGTTCAGCCAAATGGACAGCAACTATTCAGAATAGTGTCAGGTTTGAGTAAAAGCTGTATAGGAGGAATATCCAGCAAACCAACATTCGGTGGGCCTGTCGACCACAAAGAATCCGGTAGAGATGTACTCAAAGAATCAGTGTTGGGTGATCAGTATTTTCTCTACATTGACTTCTGGAAAGATAATTTTTAACTGCTAGAGCCTCACCTCCCTGACCTACATAAATGTCATGTAGTTCAACTACAGGGTTCTTCTCTGCTTCCTGAAATGTGTGATTGAACATTCCCACAAAGCATCATAATTATCATCAGTCCTTATAGAGATGTAGAACTGATATCTAAGGGGACCATTGTGTGAATAATTTCCATGCACTCTGAGTAGTGAATTCTGGCAGCGCTCCAACCATATCTCAGCCAAAAAGTTCGTATTCGACCCCAAATCAAAGTCCGGAGATGTAATACAGGCCATTGGGAGGCACACCGTTGTATGCTGCCATCTGGAAAACTGATATCAATGTGATCAGGATGCATCAATGATGCAACATTTTGAGAGCATAAAATATCCTTGGCAAGAAGATTAATAGGGAATAATGCTGAAAGGAGGAAAAGATGAAAGAAAGAAAGTGAATTCCACCCATAGACGGAGCATGAGAAGGAGTGGTACACTCTTTAGCCCAGTGTCCCTGTTGTCCACAACGGAAACATACATCCAAATGGGACTGAGTTCTGTACCTTCCTCTTCCTCTTCCCTGATAAAGGAAACCACATCTGAAGGAGGTGGTCTGATAGCAGAGGGAGGGAGATATGAACCTGGAGTCTCTGTTCCATAAGAGGGCGGGCGGGCATGTGACTGAAGGAGGCGCTGGAGAAGTACCATAAGGGAAGGAATCAAATGAAAGGGGAGTGCCAAAGGAAGGGTTTGACTGAGAGGGAGGGCCAAAAAGGAGGGGGGCAAGGGGGAGCGCACAGGTGGAGGGGGAGAAGGCGTCAACTCTGCCTCTCTGCCTGCTTCTTTTTCACATCATTGTCAATATAAGTGATCATATGCGCCTTTCTCCCTGATTTGGTGGAATCTGCGTTCTTCAACTGGAGAGGAAACTTATGGTGGAGTGTAGGCCAAAGATCCCAACACACTGGCTAAGTTGTAAATCATCTCTGCAGGAGGGGGTGAGGTTAACACTCGTTCTGATGGAGGGGGTGAGGTAAACGCTCGTTCTGAAGGAGGGGGTGAGGTAAAGCATGTTTCTGCAGGAGGGGGTGAGGTAAACACTCGTTCTGAAGGAGGGGTTTAGGTAAACCATGGTTCTGCAGGAGGAGGTGAGGTACAACATGGTTCTGCAGGAGGGGGTGAGGTACAACATGGTTCTGCAGGAGGGGGTGAGGTAAACCATGGTTCTGCAGGAAGGGGTGAGGTACAACATGGTTCTACAGGAGGGGGTGAGGTAAACCATGGTTCTGCAGGAGGGGGTGAGGTACAACATGGTTCTGCAGGAGGGGGTGAGGTAAACCATGGTTCTGCAGGAGGGGGTGAGGTACAACATGGTTCTGCAGGAGGGGGTGAGGTAAAGCAGGTTTCTGCAGGAGGGGGTGAGGTTAACACTCGTTCTGATGGAGGGGGTGAGGTAAACACTCGTTCTGAAGGGGGGGGGGGTGAGGTAAAGCATGTTTCTGCAGGAGGGGTGAGGTAAACACTCATTCTGAAGGAGGGGGTTAGTTAACCATGGTTCTGCAGGAGGAGGTGAGGTACAACATGGTTCTGCAGGAGGGGGTGAGGTAAACCATGGTTCTGCAGGAGGGGGTGAGGTAAAGCAGGTTTCTGCAGGAGGGGGTGAGGTTAACACTCGTTCTGATGGAGGGGGTGAGGTAAACGCTCGTTCTGAAGGGGGGGGGGGTGAGGTAAAGCATGTTTCTGCAGGAGGGGGTGAGGTAAACACTCATTCTGAAGGAGGGGGTTAGGTAAACCATGGTTCTGCAGGAGGAGGTGAGGTAAACATGGTTCTGCAGGAGGGGGTGAGGTAAACCATGGTTCTGCAGGAGGGGGTGAGGTACAACATGTTTCTGCAGGAGGGGGTGAGGTAAACACTCATTCTGAAGGAGGGGGTTAGGTAAACCATGGTTCTGCAGGAGGAGGTGAGGTACAACATGGTTCTGCAGGAGGGGGTGAGGTAAACCATGGTTCTGCAGGAGGGGGTGAGGTACAACATGGTTCTGCAGGAGGGGGTGAGGTAAACCATGGTTCTGCAGGAGGGGGTGAGGTACGACATGGTTCTGCAGGAGGGGGTGAGGTAAAGCAGGTTTCTGCAGGAGGGGGTGAGGTAAACGCTCGTTCTGCAGGAGGGGGTGAGGTAAAGCATGTTTCTGCAGGAGGGGGTGAGGTAAACACTCATTCTGAAGGAGGGGGTTAGGTAAACCATGGTTCTGCAGGAGGACGTGAGGTACAACATGGTTCTGCAGGAGGGGGTGAGGTAAACCATGGTTCTGCAGGAGGAGGTGAGGTAAACCATGGTTCTGCAGGAGGGGGTGAGGTAAACACTCATTCTGAAGGAGGGGGTGAGGTAAACCATGGTTCTGCAGGAGGAGGTGAGGTACAACATGGTTCTGCAGGAGGGGGTGAGGTAAACCATGGTTCTGCAGGAGGGGATGAGGTACAACATGTTTCTGCAGGAGGGGGTGAGGTAAGCCATGGTTCTGCAAGAAGGGGTGAGGTGCAGGCTGGGTCTCTGAACCTGAGTCTCCGGCATCTGGTTTCTGGGAACAGCCCCTGTCTGTGAAAGACGAGCTCTGGCAATCTGAACAAAACCTCTCAGCTTTTTCTAATTTTCTTCCAAAAATACCCTCAAACAATTCCCCACTTTTTTTTTGCCCATTCCAACCCACAAATTCCCACAGAGTTTATCCGATGATCTGTTCAGGTGCAGGAATTCCTTACATCACCTACCGTTCCAGTTAATTCGTCTATCAGATAAAAAGCCACCCACTATTACCAGCGCTGTTTCAGCAGCTGATATCTACCACAGCCAAACCAGTGACCTCGACTACCGCAGTTGGAACGGGACCCATATATCGGAACCACAGTCAGGTTTTCCTGCAGTCAGCTGGACACCACGTCGGGGTCACCGACTGCACCAGACCTTGATGACATGCTGATAAAAGCTTTAATTAGAATGAGGCGTGTTGATGCTTGGACACATCTGAAACATGCAGTGGCCCTTACAGGATGGATTTTGGACACCCCAGGTCTAGTTATTATTTTCATCACTTTGGACTGTTTTGTGTAGCTTAATTTGCTGAGTATAGTTTTTTGACTGACTGTATTTGCAGTTTGCTAATTTTGTACTATATTTAAATAGCTAAAATTGAGCTGTTCATCCATTTTGAATACCTGGGGACTGCTGCCTAAGCAGTAACTCATTTTGTTCTTGTCCCCAGGATGCATACATGGAGGAGGAAGGAACCAGAGGTGACATGACCATCCAATCTGGGCTGAGTAACTCAACAGAAAGCATTGACAGCATGAAGGCGTTGACAGCTGCCATAGAAGCTGCCAACGCTCAGGTTCGTGCTTCGATATCCGTTTCTGAATAGTAGTGTTAGTGCACAAATTTGCATGTTAATGTGTAATTATACAGATATATACTTTTCGATGTTTGGCCAAACACCTTTCCATATTTAGGGAAAAGCCATAATATTTAGAAGTCTTTGTTGTGATTGTACATGTAGGTTCATGGACCAGCCAGTCAGCATGTGAGTAACAGCACCATGGCAGACAAGAGCAGCACCTCCTTATTTCACAGCAGGGGGCAAAGCGTTGAAGCCCACCAGAATGATTACAGGAAGGAAGCCCTCAGAAAAGGAAAATGTCTCTCCATAGGAATACAGGTAGTCATGGAGTTTTATCTTAACACCTAGTCATTTTCCATATATATGTGTGTGTGCGTGTGCGCGTGTGTGTGTGTGTGTGTGTGTGTGTGCGTGCGTGAGTGTGTGAGTGTGTGTGTGTGTGTGTGCGTGAGTGTGTGTGTGGGTGAGTGTGTGTGTGTGTGTGTGTGCATGTGTGTGTGTGTCTGCGTGTGTGTGTGTATGTGTGTGTGTGTGTGTGTGTGTGTGTGTGTGTGTGTGCGTGTCTGCATGTGTGTGCGTGTGTGTGTGTGTATGTGTGTGTGCGTGTGTGTGCGTGTGTGTGTGTGTGTGTGTGTGTGTGCGTGTGTGTGTGTGCGTGTGTCTGCATGTGTGTGCGTGTGTCTGCATGTGTGCGTGTGTCTGCATGTGTGTGTGTGTGCGTGTGTGCGTGTGTGTGCGTGTGTGTGTGTATGTGTGTGTGCGTGTGTGTGTGTGTGTGTGTGTGTGTGTGTGTGTGTGTGTGTGTGTGTGTGTGTGTGTGTGTGTGTGTGTGCGTGTTTCAGAAATAGAGATGTTTCTAAAAGAGTTGAATTAGTTCGATGGTAAAAATGTTTGTCCTGTCTGTGACCTGTAGGTGGATGGACCAGAGGAGATTTTAGATCCTGAGGACCCTTCCAAGTTTACCTCTGTAGGAGTTCAAGTGGAGGATGACAGAGGGTCAGACACACATTTTTTTGTTTCAGCATCCATCCATGTCTTTGGTGTGTGTACGTGTGTATACACAACTCCTTGATGTGCCTTAAGGCCAGCCTCTCTCAAACGGGTAGCGACCGCTGGTGTTAGGCCTGTTGTCTGATGGTGGTGGACTTGGGGACAAGGAATAATGGGGCTGATTTTAGGCAGTGAGGGATGGTGACTTGTGTCAGGGAGAAGTTGAAGATGTCGGTAAACACAGTATACAGCTGGTCAGCGCAGATGTGATTAGACCCCCCGGCTGTCCTCTGATAACCTGAGCTCAGCACACTGCAAACCTGGTGTTTATGGCGATGGAGTGTGTGGCCTCTGCTCAGAGGAGACTGTGGACACAGTTTATCCATGGCTGAGGTGTGGTTAGGCTTATGGAAGTGGTTTAGCTCCTATGTTAGTGAAAACTCAAAACAGTTCACTCTGTGAGACGGGGGCAGCCCTGCAGCTGGGCCAGGACATCATCAGAGCAGGTTTTAATGGGCTTGGTGGTAGGAATTGTCCTTCCTGGGTGAAGTGTGTGCCAGGATGAGAGCAGGGAGAGATGGTCTGACAGACCCAGATGTGTGAAGGGGGCAGGGATGTTGCCTTGCTTAATTCATTCATGTGAATGCTTGGATACAGCTTTTCCCAGTAGAACATTAGATTTTGAGAGGATGAGCAGTATTTACTCATGTTACCCATCACTGGTCACAATGATGTGGCTGATCAGTGTAAGTACTGGGAACAAAGGCACTAGGAAATGTGTGTACCCCTCATATGGGACATGCTCTGGCTACACAAAACATGACCATATTTAGAAAAAACTCCCCAGAAGAAAACATTCTCCGAGTTGTGGAAAAAGCTAACGTAAAAACGTAATAACACCTCTGTTTTAACCACTAGGTGAATGTCTGGACTAACACTGAGTTCATTAGATTATCATGAATAAAGATGTGAGAGAAGATCCAAAGTTTAGTAGATTTAATTTCAGCAAATGCAGTCAAACACAAATCAGGAGTCCCGATGCATCTTTATGTGTGTTTGTGCATCAGCAGAGCAGGAAAATCAAGGACCAAATACCAATCTGCACAGACCGAACTACACGAAGGCCACAGAATGTCTTAAAGAAAAGATTGTACATCTTATTTGATAATTCGTCATGACAGTGCAGATCATTAAGAAAACACGAAGAGGCAAACTATGACCACTTTAATCAGGTGTCTAAAATATTTGAGCAAAAGCAATAAAAAAAAAAACTATAATGTACTGACTTTATATGTATGATGGAAATACTGTTACAGGCATTTGATTAAAAGCAAATAATAATATTAGTAATTATAAAAACAAACCCTCAGCTGTAATTTAATTGCAAATTTCAGTATCTGTGGATCTAAACACTTATTAGTGTGTGAGGAAGGAAGTCCTTGAATTCATTTTTAGTCCATAAGTTTTGCATGAAATCCAAGATAATAAACATTTTGTTTTTAATATTGATGGTTTGTCTCTCTGTGATGGTCAGATATCGTCGGTTCCAACGCTCCAACAGTGTGACAACAGCTGTGCAGGTAAGCTTTCACAAGCAACAACCACAACCCACGGTTACTGTAGCTCCACAAGTCTTTGGAGGATGAGTCTTCATGGTTTTACCTTCATACATAACCAGAATGGGTTTGAAATGAGCAGTGAACAGTCATCTCAGCGGCGTAACAGCATGCAAGGCCGTTGACACCATTTGGAAACAAGAATGTTCACTCCCCTAGATGTTGGCATGCAGTCGCGAAGTGAGGTATCATTAAATGACACAGTGGTTTCATAAATTAGATTTATATGATAAAATCTGTAGAGTTCTGGATGTGATGTGGAGTGTTTCCAGTCACTGGGGAAAAGATGGTGGTGGGATGGTTTACAACGTTGTACGTGACTGAGTTGATGCCACTGAGGAATGTCAGGAATGCCTTCAGCAAAGGAGAAACACAGGACCGATTTTACTCTGGACCAAAAATCCTCTCAGATCAAATCAAATCAGTTGACAGAGACGATGCAGGCCATATAAAACACGTACAAGAGGATAGAAGACAACAGGAACCAACAAACCCAATGAAACAGTGTCTGCTTTATGGAACATAAACTGTCAGGTGAGAAAAACAGGTGAGAATATTTCGACCTAGTCAAAGAAAAAATCAAAGGAACGCGTCAAGATAGTACTTTAAACCCATGGATAACCACACTGTGTCTTTGTCAGGTCAACAAAGAAATTTAGAAAAACTAACACAGCACTTGAAAAAGAGGAAGAGAAAACAGGTGCAACATTGTTTGTCTTTTTAAATGTGGCAAGAGGGCCTGAGAAATTCAGAGGGATCTGTTTCAGACAGAACATTCCTAACATTCCAGTTAACTTTACACCTATGATCAGCCAACGTCTGGTTCACCGTGAGGATGAAACACCCCAACAGGAGACGGGGTGCCACCACACAGTCCAGCACAGAGACCAGTTCACAGGCCTCACAGTGGAGAATCAAAAGGCCCACAAATGCACAGCAAAGCCAGTTCCTCAGGTCAAGGTTGAGCGGTTCAGCCTGTATCCCTGATAAGGGACTCTTTTTTTGGTACTTCTTGATGTTAACAACGTACATATTTTTGAGTGAAGATAGATGGTTTAAAAGAGGATTACCTGATGGCATCACTATCACACAAAAATGAATGTCAGCTTTGATAGGAAAAAAGAAACACCATTGAACAGAGGTGTTGTTGCTCATCTATTTATTTATTTATTTTACAAGTGGACTTTATTTTAGTCTCTTTTTATATTCCTGGTTGCTCTAGTCCCTGTTGGAAGGTATTTTTTTTTTTGCATGTTTAGTTCTTTGCTTGGTCCCATCTCTTCTGATTGTTCACACCTCTCGTGTCACTCGTTGTAAGCATGTCTTCTCCTTTTTTCATCCTTCCCCTGCAAGTCCATGTCTTTCACTCCCTGAGACATTCTTGTGCTCTTCGTTGCCCTCTACTTCTTTTTCTCTGGTGCTTAGTTTTGTTTGAGGAACTCCACATGTGATTCTTGTCAACTCAGATGTAAAGTTACTTATTGACACAAAGTATTTCCAGTTCTTTAAGTATGTTTTGAACCAGTTCAATACAGTCCTGTAAAGACCTGCCCAGTTCTCCAGCGGTTTGAGTAATTTATTGTGGTCAACTGTATCAAATGCAGCACTGAGATCAGTAAAAAGAATTAAACTCAGACTGTCATGTTTCCACCGTCTGTATTCAGACATATGTCATTAAACACTTTGTTTAGAGCCGTCTCGGTTCTGTGGTTCTGTCTAAAACCTGACTGGAAGACATCATAGCAGCTGGTTTGTGTTAAAAGTAGTTGAGCTGTTGAAAAACTGCTTTTTTTAAGTATCTTACTTAAAAACGGGGGATTCGAGGTCATCCTGTAGTTGTTCATTTGTCATGTCAAGCTTGTCCTTGGCAGAATTACAGCTGTTTTAGTGGTTCTGGAAACACAGCTGACATTAAGGACCAGTTCAGGATCTGTAGCAGGTCTGACTCCAAAATCTCTGAGACCTTTTGAACAGACCTGTTGGCAGGACATCTAAACAGGAAGAGGAGGAGTTGGGTTGATGTCAGATGACCTCCAGGTCTTTGCTGGTACACAGTTCACATCCTGAACCTGCTGCTGACGTTCCAACTGCTGGTCTAATATTTTAGATTTTGTCAGTGAAGAATTTGGCAGTTGTTGCAGGTCTTGGTGGAATGAAGTTTAACTCTAACATGGTTCACATGTGGAAATGGTTAAAAAGTAATTGTTATATATATGCACAGTTCATGAGATAATTAGTAAGTATTAAAAAAAGTTTAAATAGATATCCCGAGCAATTTTTTAAAATTTTATTATTCCTTTATGGTGTCTAAAAAATATAAGAAGACAGTTTAATTTCTACATGAGTTGTTGCACATGTTCGCCACTAGAGGGCCCCAGAAACAAACTAAATATGTTGCGGAAGACGGGATAAATCCTACAGCCAGTTCACAAGATTGATGTCTTCTGCTTCTCTCCTTTATACTAAAAGGATTCAACCTTATTTCACCTCTCATCCACAGTTAGACAAGAAGTATAACAAAAACATTTTATATATGTGTGTGTGTAAGAAAGATATCTCTTTGGAGGAGCTAGATAAAGCACATCATTGCTTATCTTTAAACACATGTCCAAGGAACGACGGTCCTATAATCAACCTTTACACACTTATGAGATTCCTTAAAATGCCCATTCAGTCTGTTGTTTAAGGAAGCTTCTGACTGAGTTTTCTGGAAGAGGCCAGACTTAGGTGAAGTTTAGACAACCTTAGACCAATAACCTACAAAATTGTGACCTGTTTCAATGACAGTAGGTCAAAGAGGCTATTGCATGATGATAGTCCCAATCTGGTGTTTTGAAAGGCAGATGCACTCACAACATTTGCTCGGTGCTTGATCTTGGATTACAAACATTTTATTGAGGATGATGCTCTTATTTTGTTTCCTGTTTTTTTTTTTTTAAGTGTTTGACTCAAATGAGCTCTCGTTTATCTTAAGCTGTGAACAGGCTTTGGGGGGAAATTAGCAAAATGATGGAATGCCCGCATGAAGGTTCAAACAGTTGTCATCTTAACAGATGTCCCCTCACCTAGATTTGATATGAAATGTGATGTCCAGTTTCCTGTGTATTTGTGAATGAAGTGGAAAGTCTTTCAAGGTGCATATGTCCAGCATATTCCCTGACCATCTGAAACAGAGCAATAAAAAGATGAATCAGATTGACTTCAACTATATCTGGAGGAAGAAAGTACATTATATTTGCTGTTCAAACCCAAATCACAACCAAATACTCAGAAATGTCATATTCAGACCTTCAGATTAAAGTACCACTAATGTGCACCTGTCAGTAACCGCTGTCAGGCAGACAGACGTTCTGAATGTCCATCGTAAAGACCAACAACACTCCCCGGTCACCTAGGGGGTGGAGGAGGGTGGGAACGGAAAGGTTTAACTCCTAAATAAAAATTATGATTGACACGCAAAGCATTAACTAAACTTAATATATGCCGGTACCAGCTATTTCCAAGGAATTCTGTGTGATTGAACGCATGATCCAGATATCTAGCAGATCTAAACAAAATAAAATAACCAGTAATATTAGGCTTAGCAGAAAATACTCCAATATCAGAAAACTAGACTCAACTCTAGACAGCTATTGGAGAATACTAAAGGAGGTTTTTTTTTTTTCTGGTAACAATTACTGGTAATAAGTTTGGTATGAAGGTCTAAAATTACCTGCCCTGCAAAGAGTTTAGTTAAAACACAGGTGTTGCGTGTTCCATCCACATGTTGGGGTCACCAGAACCCGCTGGCCGTCACGCTGTGTGTCAGTGGAGGAGTCTTTATTGTCCAATAAGACCTCATGTACTTGAGTCTGAGGGAGAAGGACACTCCGCAACCAGAACCAGGACCAGAACCAGGACCAGGAACAGGACCCAGCCGCCTGGCTGTATGTTGAAGGACCACCGGATGGACAGACTCACCTGTACACACAGTTGTCAAACACACCCCCCACACACACTCACAACTCAGCTGATGAATGGACGCAGGCTTCAGGTGGACCCTCATTCGTGGAAACCTGCTAAAGGAGCCATGTTATTATGTGCGGGATGCGCCCCCCCCCCCCTCACACTGTAAGGTTGACATGGGAACCTAACTTATACCTTATTTTATAAGGTATATAGATATAAGTTATACCTAAGTTTTTTCAATAAAGAATAAAAGCCTTCATTGCTAAGAGCCAGCTTAGCTTAGTTGCCTTCAAACTTTATTCTTTTATTATTATCATTATGTTTTATTACTGATTTATTCAGTGTTAATTGTTGTATTCACTCTTTCTAGTAGTGTTGTATCTCCACTTGTCTTTTTAGATCATCATTTTTTTAATTTTGTTTACCTGATGACTAAGTTTAGTTATGTAATTGGGGCTTCTGTGGCACAAACATATCATTAATGACACGTCTTCTCTGTATTCTCTAATCCAACTCTAAAAACCTAGTGCTAGTCTCCAAGTCTAACCTTTTTCTCCGCTCTGCGGTTCTAAACAACTGCTCATCGACAGGTAAACATCCACTAACTCAGACAGAAACGGAGCAGTGGGTGGGGAGGGGAAAAAAGCCTGGTGGTCTTTATCGTTCAATTTAATTTCCATAAAAACTCAATTTCAACCAGCTCCAACCATCACTTCAACCATCTTATGGTAAAAGGTCGGGAATAGTCAGACTCTTCCAACGCAGGCACAAATGTCAGCTCATGAAAATTCCCTAAACTGCATAAGGAGATTAGACTCACGTACTTGATTGACAGGCATATCAGCCAATAGCCGCTCCGCAGCACACTGGTCAGATCAGTTCCAGGAATTTTCCAGGCATCATATTCAGACAACTACAACCCAAACAGCTGTTCACTTTGTAAAGCTTTTGTTCTTAAAATTATCTGCTGTTGTTCTAATTCCTCTAATATCGTTAATTTCTATTTAAATTCGCTGTAATAATACCCTAGGTGTAATTAATTAAAATGACTAATACATCGCCTTGGATTTTTCTTCCCTTGTTTTCTTTTTTGCCATAAGTCTTATTTTCTCTTTTTTGTTCATTTTCATTTGTTTTCAGTTTTTCACCATGTTTCCCACTTACAACTGTCCCCCTACACTGTCCAATGTTGGAATAAACCAAATTAATTAACTCTTAACTATTATTGTTATTAGTTATTTGACGAACATCTGAGTGAGTAAATCAGTCAGTTATTGGCCTTCCGCTCTCGGCACTCTCAGCACCAGAAGCACTCTCAGCACCAGAAGCACTCTCGGCACTCTCAGCACCATCAGCACCAGAACCACTCTCAGCACTCTCAGCACCAGAAGCACTCTCGGCACTCTCAGCACCAGAAGCACTCTCGGCACTCTCGGCACTCTCAGCACCATCAGCACCAGAACCACTCTCAGCACTCTCAGCACCAGAAGCACTCTCGGCACTCTCAGCACCAGAAGCACTCTCGGCACTCTCGGCACTCTCAGCACCATCAGCACCAGAACCACTCTCAGCACTCTCGGCACCAGAAGCACTCTCTGCACTCTCAGCACCAGAAGCACTCTCGGCACTCTCAGCACCCTCAGCCCTCTCAGCACCAGAAGCACTCTCGGCACTCTCAGCACCATCAGCACCAGAACCACTCTCAACACTCTCAGCACTCTCAGCACTCTCGGCACCAGAAGCACTCTCGGCACTCTCAGCACCAGAAGCACTCTCAGCACTCTCAGCACCCTCAGCACTCTCAGCCCTCTCAGCACCAGAACCACTCTCAGCACTCTCAGCACTCTCAGCCCTCTCAGCACCAGAACCACTCTCAGCACTCTCAGCACCAGAAGCACTCTCAGCACTCTCAGCACTCTCAGCACCAGAACCACTCTCAGCACCATCAGCACCAGAACCACTCTCAGCACTCTCAGCACCAGAAGCACTCTCGGCACTCTCAGCACCATCAGCACCAGAACCACTCTCAACACTCTCAGCACTCTCAGCACTCTCAGCACCAGAACCACTATCAGCACCAGAAGCACTCTCAGCACTCTCAGCACCAGAAGCACTCTCAGCACTCTCAGCACTCTCAGCACTCTCAGCACCAGAACCACTATCAGCACCAGAAGCACTCTCGGCACTCTCAGCACCAGAAGCACTCTTGGCACTATCAGCACCAGAAGCACTCTCAGCACTCTCAGCACCAGAAGCACTCTCAGCACCAGAAGCACTCTCAGCACTCTCAGCACTCTCAGCACCAGAACCACTATCAGCACCAGAAGCACTCTCGGCACTCTCAGCACCAGAAGCACTCTCAGCACCAGAAGCACTCTCAGCACTTTCAGCACCAGAACCACTATCAGCACCAGAAGCACTCTCGGCACTATCAGCACCAGAACCACTATCAGCACCAGAAGCACTCTCAGCACTCTCAGCACCAGAAGCACTCTCAGCACCAGAAGCACTCTCAGCACCAGAAGCACTCTTGGCACTATCAGCACCAGAAGCACTCTCAGCACTCTCAGCACTCTCAGCCCTCTCAGCACCAGAACCACTATCAGCACCAGAAGCACTCTTGGCACTATCAGCACCAGAAGCACTCTCAGCACTCTCAGCACCAGAACCACTCTCAGCACCAGAACCACTCTCAGCACTCTCAGCACTCTCAGCACCAGAACCACTCTCGGCACCAGAACCACTCTCAGCACTCTCAGCACTCTCAGCACCAGAACCACTCTCACCACCAGAAGCACTGTTGGCACGCTCAGCACCAGAAGCACTCTCAGCACTCTCAGCACCAGAACCACTCTCAGCACCAGAACCACTCTCAGCACTCTCAGCACTCTCAGCACCAGAACCACTCTCAGCACCAGAACCACTCTCAGCACTCTCAGCACTCTCAGCACCAGAACCACTCTCACCACCAGAAGCACTGTTGGCACGCTCAGCACCAGAAGCACTCTCAGCACCAGAACCACTCTCGGCACTCTCGGCACTCTCAGCACCATCAGCACCAGAAGCACTCTCAGCACTCTCAGCACCAGAACCACTCTCAGCACCAGAAGCACTCTCAGCACTCTCAGCACTCTCAGCACCAGAACCACTCTCAGCACCAGAACCACTCTCACCACCAGAAGCACTGTCGGCACTCTCAGCACCAGAAGCACTCTCAGCACTCTCAGCACCCTCAGCACTATCAGCGATAGTGATCGATATTGGACAATGACGAACATTTATTCTGTTTTCTGTTCATTTTTCATACTGTCTCACATGTTTTCTGATTTAGGTTTTTACCTTCAATACCATCTGTAATTTCAAATATACTCTAAAAGACAAGAATACTTCAAAAAACGCTACACAACAGCGCTATAGCCAAGCCGGTGCTTAACCTTGTTATCAGTAGGGTATGTGAGGGAATGATTACTTATGTAGGGCTTAAAGGTGCTACCCGGAACAACTATTCACTCAGTCATTTATTGATTTGTACTGACTAGTATTATTTTTACCTTCAGGCAGACCTGGACTTGCCAGACCTTTTAGAAGTATCTCGAGATTCATCAGACCCTCACATCCAAGTCCCGCCGTCTGGTGCCATGTCTCGCCAATATTCCCGTGATGCTGCCACCTCCACTGTCAGCATCCAGGGCTCAGGGAACCACTATCATGCTTGTGCTTCTGACGAATATGAGGATGTTGGCTTTGACCCGTCCATCCTACCCCCTCCAGACCCCTGGATAGACAGCGTAACTGATGATCAGCTTGACGCCAGCTTCAACAGCTCTGCTCTCCTGGAGGTATGAGGGTGCCCAGTCTGTGGCATTATTGCATTAATTTCAGCTGATTTGGATATTGCAAATTAAAGGAAATAAAATAGATGCCATAGATGTTCTAAGAAAGGCATGCCATTTTAAGAGATCCCTTATTATTGTTTATCACCGTATTTTGAATGGACCATTTTTCTTTTTGTGGACTTTTTGCAGTCTGTGAAAGCTTGAATATTGTTATGGCAGGTGGTGTCGCGGTCGGTCTGTCAGAGAGACGGACACTGGTTCCTGAAGCTACTGCAAGCTGAGACTGACCGCATGGAGGGCTGGTGTCAACAAATGGAGCTGGATCAGCAGGAGAATGATTTGCCTGAAGACAGTATGTTTGTGGAGTCGTGGCATGTGTTTCTACACAATGTGTTTCCATTCTAATTCAGTTCAGTTATGGTGCCAATTCACAACAAAAGCTTCACATCCGTCACATCTGTCCATCAATACAGCCTTAGTCTGACCTCAGAACCATCTGAGCCTTAGTCCTCAGATGGTTCAGCTTTGAAAACGAGCCTGTTTTTAAAATCAGTGGTACATCCATAACGTCTGTCCCTAAGTACAATAGAACACAAGCTTAAAAAATTGTTTACGTGAGATGGTATTATGGTTTATATACGTTTGTGAAGTATTGTCTGACCACGTATCGTGTCTATCCTCTCAGTACTCGGGAAGATGAGGAGTGCTGTCGGAAGTGCACAGCTTCTGATGTCCCAGAAGTTTCAACAGTTCAGAGAGCTGTGTGAGGAGAACCTGGTGGGTGTGACACTTTCATCACATTCAGGGAGTTGTCAATAAGATACACAGAGTGGGAACAACACAATTTTAATGGGAAGTTTAGCTGGTGAATTAAATAAATAATCCCATTTGACAACTTTCCACAGAAATAAATTGGAGTTCACGGGAATCAGTTTATACCATCTTAATGGAAGGTTGCTGTTTAATGACCATTGACTTGAAGGCATGGACCAGAAGAGCAGCCTTCTGCTAAGCCTAATCCATCCATCCATCCATCCATCCATCCATCCATCCATCCATCCATCCATCCATCCATCCATTCATCCATCCATCCATCCATCCATCCATCCATCCATCCATCCATTCATCCATCCATCCATCCATCCATCCATCCATCCATCCATCCATCCATACATCCATCCATCCATCCATCCATCCATCCATTTCTTGGTCCAAACCCTTGCCTCTGTCTCACAGGCATGAACTTTCACACCATTTGAGTATATATCGTTTTGTCTTTCCCATTTTCCCTGTATGTGTCTGTCCTTCAGCGCTATTTATAATTTATTGAAGGACTTTACTACTGCCACCTCTTGATATCCTGCATTTAATCCCTCTACACCCTTTAATCACAAAAATTGAATTCTTATTAATATCATGGCGTGTAACATTGAGGGATTTTATCTTGTGTGCACATAACCTGGAGGTCGACTTGTACAGGCTTATTGTTTATTGGATTATAATGATTATGAAAAAATGGCCAATAATTGTCCAACCCTTATATTGTCCGACCAAAGGCATTAGCACGTCACTGTATAGTTATACATAAAATGTTTCTGGCAGAGTCACTCTGACATAATTTGTAACACCTCTCTGTTAGTACAAATTATGCCACCATCTGTTTTTTAATGTTACTCATACTTAGGATAAGTGTTAATATTCTAGTAAATCCTCAGTTAAACCTCAGTTATAATTTATAAGAAGTATCCCATAAACATAATTGTGGTCCATTGTTCTTGTAGTTTGTTGTGCTGGTCTGTCCCCTCTTTTCCTCTTCTGTACATGTTCTGCAGACCAGAGCCTCAGGAGCTGCTTGCTGACCTGCAGTTCCACCTCTGACCATCCCAGTGTTACCTCCACCTGTCTGTATAGATGTCTCTGTTTGATATCTGTGGACATCCCGACCTGCAGTCCTCATCCCCGTGGATCACCAACTATCCATATATCACCCATATATACACACAGAAGTCTTAGTTCTGCTACTGATGGATAGTACATATAATTATAATTATATGTATCTGGTCTTTTGTACATTTGATGGGGTGTCTCTCCTCTCTCTCTTCTTCATCCTTTCGTCCCTATCCCTCTTTTCCTGCTCTACCTGGCTGGTCTTCAGCAGGAGGGTCCCCTCTTATGATTCAGGTCCTGATCCAGGTCCTGATCCAGGTTTCTTCCCTCTTAAAGGGAAGTTTTTACCTGCCGTTGTTTATGTAATAATTGAACACAGGTCTCAAGGCCCAGAACTTGACCCCGAGCAATTATTACATAAGTGACAGGTAAAAACTCCCCTCTATGTTGGTCCTTTCCAGTAAAACAGTAAAAGTGTAATAATAATAATGCAAGTGTAAAATAATAATTCAGGGCTGCTTAGCCATTCCAGACTATAAGGTTTATCAATAAGGAAGGTTTTAAGCGTGATCTTAAAGGTAGAGAGGACACCTAGTTCCTGGACAGAAACTGGCAGCTGGTTCCAGAGGAGGGGAACCCGATAACTGAGGGTTCTACCTCCCATTCTACTCTTAGAAACTCACAAGTAGTCAGAGTCAGACCCTCGGTGCTACACAATAAATACATTTTTAAACACAGTAAGTAAACCTGCCATCTGAAAGGGCTCTGCTTGGAAAATGTGGAATTATGAGCGTTTTAAGATGTGATGGTGCTCAGTCATTAAGAGGTTTATATATGAGGAGAAGAATTTTAAATTCCAATCTGGATCTTATAGGGAGCCTGCTAGTTCTGCTCAGAACCCTGCTGCAGCTTTTTGGATGAGCTGGAGGCCCCGGCCCCACCCTGTCCCTGTCCCTGTCCCTGTCCCCGGCCCTGGCCCTGGCCCTGGCCCTGGCCCTGGCCCTGGTCCTGGTCCTGTCCCCGCCCTGTCCCCGTCCCCGTCCCTGCCCTGTCCCCGTCCCCGGCCCCGGCCCCGGCCCCGGCCCCGGCCCCGGCCCCGGCCCCGGCCCCGGCCCCGGCCCCGGCCCCGGCCCCGGCCCCGGCCCCGGCCCCGGCCCCGGCCCTGGCCCTGGCCCTGGCCCAAGGCGGATGCTACAACCGAGTCATTAAAAGTCTTTAGCAGAGTCCTGCTCACTCAGAAGGACGTCAGTCTCCTCAGGGGGTGGAGTCGACCCTGGTCCTTCTTGTACAGGACTTCTGTGTTTGTGGTCCAGTCCAGTTTATTGTTGAGGTGAACACCCAGGTACCTGTAAGAATGTACTCCCTGGATGTACACTGGTGTGGTGGGGAAGGGGGGTTGACTTCCTCCTAAAGTCTATGACCATCTCCTTTTGTCTTGCTGGCATTAATTCACAGGGCGTTAGTCTCACACCAGTTGACAAAATCAGTGATGACCTCCCTGTATTGCCGCTCGTTCCCATCTCATATGCATCCGATGATGGCCCTGAGTTGTACTTGAAGTGTACAGACTAAGCTGGAAGGGTGACAGGACGGTGCCCTGTGGCACCCCCATGCTGCAGATTACCACATCAGACACACAGTCATGGAGCCAACATAATATCATGAATCAAAGCAAATTCAAATTCGTTTCACTATATTTCTAATAGGTTTATAGATGACTTAAGCTTCATCTTGCATCTATTTTGTTCTTGTGCTCCATTTTGCTGTTGTAATAGAACCCTAACACGCATCCTCGTCCGGTGGCCTCTGACTTGGCGGGTTTTTGGGATATGCTTCAGCTGTCAATTGAAAATATAAGCCTCAAGTTTGATGAACTTCATCAACTCAGGGCCAACAACTGGAGACCCCTGGATCCTCCGGAGAGAAAGGTACGCACTCTTAAACTGTCGTCTTGTTGGCGAATCTTGTGCTTTGTCATTATGAATGTGACATGTATCAACATTAAATTTGACAACAAAAAGGTGTAATGAAAATATTTGAATGCTTTGTTTCCAGACTTTAACATCTTATTTCTAAATGTCATGTACACCAGCTGATTTGCTTCCCAAAAATCTGTATGGTAGAAACTTAATCTCTGGCCAATTGAGACAATTCGTTTTAATATAAGCATTTTACGAGTATTTTATAAAGTAATTGAAATGACAGCTTTAAAATAGAAATAATAAGACCCCAAATCCACCACGAATTAAAGAAGAGACATCATGGATGTAGAGGAGGAGCGGCGGAGAGAGGGAGAGAGAGAGGGGAACTCAAACCAGCGCTTCCAAATGTGATCCTTGTAACATCCACTCTATTGCCATTTCGATGGACAACCTTGAAGCACTGACAAAGACAAATCTGGAGTTTCATCAATGCAGTATCAAGTTTTTCACCAAGACGTGGCTGCAGGACCGTGTCCCCAGCATCTCTGCCTGACTGCCAAAAGATATAGGCAGACAGATGCGAAGAGGAAAAAGCAAGAGTGATGGAATTGGCGTGGTTGTCAACAACAGATGGAGTAATCCAGGACATAAATATTCATCTGTTAGTTGTGAGTTCCCATCGTTATCCGCCAAGAGAGTGGACCAGTGTTATTGTAGTGGCAGTTTACATCCCATCAGCTAGGACAGATGCTGCGTGAGATGTCATCAACCGTTGCTGTGAAGCTAAAGACACAACTACCCAGCACATTTGTAGCCATTACTGGTGATTTCAACCACCAGAGAAGACAAAACGTTAAATTTGTTTTATGCAAACATCAGAGATGCATCCAGCTTCTCTGCACAACCTACTCTCTGCAAGGTGGGTCATAATCTGGTCTTTCTCTCCTCCACCTACAAACCCATCATCCACAACCAAGCTGCGACCAAAAGGGCTGTGAGGAGGTGGTGACAGGAAGCTGAGGAAACTCTGCAGGGGTGTTTTAGGGCTACAGACTGGGGTGGACTCTGTGATCCACATGGAGATGACATCAATGCCATGACTGAGTGTGTGACTGACTATATCAACGTCTGTGTGGACAACATCATCCACAACAATGAGCTGCTTCCCCAGTAATGAACCCTGGATCACCAGTAACCTGAAAGACCTCCTCAACATAAAAAAGAGCCTGCAGGGAGGAAGACAGAGAATTATTGAGGTCAGTACAAAAACAACTGAAAGATCAGAGATATCAAGAACGTTTACAGGAGGAAGCTGGAGAACAAACTCCAGCAGAACAATGGTGGAGATGTGTGGTCAGGGTGGAAGAAGATCACAGGGTTCAAGTAGAACAAGGACCAGTTCAACAGACCTCCCATCCTCTCAGGACCAGCAGATTCCCTGTCACACCTCAGCTGTCTCGTCTTCCACCTCAGGCATCATTCTTGCTGCTGCTGCTCCATCATTGTCCTCTATTACAGGAGATGCTGGGCCCCCCTCCACCTTCCCCTCCCACCCGTCTGTCTCTAGCAGTCAGGTGAGGAGGCAGCTGGAGAGACTGAACAGGAACAAGGGTGCAGGTTCAGATGTTGTCAGCCCAGAATCCTGAAAGCCTGTTAGGCTATATGGGATTCTGCAGCGCCTCCTAAACCTCAGCCTGAGCCAGGAGAAGGTTCCAGTGCTGTGGAAGACATCCTGCCTTGGTTCAGTACTAAAAAGATCTCATTCGTCTTCTCCTAATGACTATAGAAAAGCTGCCCTAACATCTCACATTGTGAAAGTCCTGGAGAAACTTTTATTGGTCCACCTGAATAAGTAAACAAGTACCTTCCAGGACCCCACGCTGTTTTTATTTCTTTGTGGGGTTGAAGATGCCATCATACACCTGCTTCAACAAACCCTCAGTCATCTGAACTAAGCAGTACCACTATAAGGATCATGTTCTCTGGTTTCTCCAGGGCCTTTAACAACATTCAGGCTGCATTACGACATGAAAAACTCCAGAAGACACAGCTGGATGCCTCCACAATCAACTGGATTACTGACTACCTGACAAACAGACCAGTTTGTGAGAATGAAAGGTCTGACCAGGTGGTTGGCAGCACAGGAGCACCACAGGGTACTGTACTTTCACCACTCCTCTTCATGTTGTACAACTCAGACGTCCAGCACAAGTCGAAGTCCACTCATCTGCAGAAATACTCAGATTACTCTGCAGCTGTGGGCTGTATCAGTGATGGACATGACACTGAGAACTGGTGGAGCGTTTTTGTAGCACGGTGTGGAAACAATCATCAGGGTGAAAACATGCATTTTAAGTTCTGACTGCTTATATATGTAAACAAGATGTAAATAAAACAAAGTCTAAAATATTATTATGTTGGCACTAGTACACACGTCATGTTTTTTTACGTTTTTTAACTAATGTGTTCTGAACTAATACCTACAGTGTTAAATGCATGAAAAACATTGAAATTCCTGATTTCAAAAATAACTTTTCTAAAAGTACACTCTGACTGACTCAAATCATACCAACATTTCAGCCCTATGACAAACATTCTCTTTCAAATGAACTTTAGTACATGAAGTGTGTCTACAGTTGGAAATGTCTGTGTTGTATGGAAATCACAGAGGACCGTGACTACATCTCCAACCATTCCCAATCCACCGTCTGCACCACACCCAGCCAAACCATGACACACAGACCCATGCAAGCAGCACAACCAGCTCTCACGATTTGAGCTTTGTAAGGTGGGACACCCTCAGCACCCTCAGCCCCTGAGGATCCTTGTCCCCACTGTCACTACTGCTAGCATTTTCCAATACTTCTTTTTCAGGCAGCTATTCGTTATCACTGGCACTGAAATTATCCTCACTTGACTCACATGGTATTTTCTCCACTATGTTGAAGACATTTGGGTCTCGCTGTGCACCTGGACTCTCACCCCTGTGACCCCTCTCACAACAAAAAGACCAGTGGATGGTGGTGTGGAACTACACACAGACATCCACTGTAGTGACTAAAGTGCAACTTTGACATCAAGACTCATGTGTATAGAAGAAAACTACTTTTGAATACATGTCCACTGTAGTGACCAGTATGCATGAAGGGACTAATTATTAAGGCAACAAAATAAACATGTATCCACCCATCCATCCATCCACCCACCCATCCATCCACCCACCCACCCATCCAACCATCCACGCACCCATCCATCCATCCACCCATCCATCCATCCATCCATGCATCCATCCACCCATCCATCCATCCACCCATCCATCCATCCACCCACCCATCCATCCATCCATCCATTTTCATCTGCTTATCCGGACTGGGTCATGGGGGCAGCAGTCTGAGCAGAAAAGCCCAGACCTCCCTCACCCCAGACACTTCCTCCAGCTCTTCCAAGGGAATTTCGAGTCGTTCGCAGGCCAGCAGAGAGACATAGTCTCTTCCCCTGGGTCTCCTCCGAGTGGGACATGCCTAGAACACGTCTTTAGGGAGGCATCCAGGGGGCATCCAATACAGATGTCCAAGCCACCTCAGCTGACTCCTCTTGATATGAAGGATCAGCTGCTCTACCCCGAGCTCCTCCCAGATGACTGCGCTCCTCACCCTGTCTCTAAGGGAGCACCCAGCCACCCTGCAGAGGAAACTAATTTCAGCTGCTTGTATTCTTAATCTTGTCCTTTCAAATATTAACCAAAGTTCGTGGCTATAGGTGAGGGTGGGAGCGTAGATTGACCGGTAAATCGAGAGCTTCGCCTTTCGACTCAGCTCCTTCTTCACCACAACGGTCCGGTACACCAGTTGCAAGACTGCGGACGCTGCACTAATCCCTCTGTCAATCTCACACTCCATCTTTCTGTCACTCATGAACAAGACCCCGAGATACCTAAACCCATCCATTGAGGCATCTCCTACCTTGAGAGGGCAGGCCGCCCTTTTCCAGTCAAGAACCATGGCCTCGGATTTGGAGGTGCTGATTCTCATCCCAGCTGCTTCACACTTGGTTGCAAACCCCAGTCATGCTGAAGGTCCTGGCCCTAAGAAGCCAACAGGACAACATCATCAGCATACAACCAATAATTAAAAGTAGAGTGACACCAGCACAAAGGTGTCGCCGGTGTTCAAGCTGCAGGTCACCTGATTCACAGCTGGAGCTCATTTATCTAATTGTGTGTTTCACAATATGATGTCATAAAAATACTGAACAATACTTAGGACTAGTTTCCTCCATTGTTTTTCCTTTTATCCCACCCTTCCCCCTCGTGTTCTTTCTGCACAGTGTGTGAAGGATTAGAATAGCTTTTATGAGTCCATAGGAATTAGGAGGGTAAGTAGCAGCCAGTTAATGCTAATCAAATGCATTTGAATAATTGATCATGATCAATGCTAAACCTTCTTGTCACTACTCTACTAGCTGCCAGCTCGCCCCCCCTTATGAAATCCAATTACTCTTGAGAAAATATAAAAAGTCTCCAGCATGAAATACAGCCAGTCTCTGCCTCCCACATACTCGCTGCTGATTCATTCTTTGACTACTTTAATATGCATCTAAATGCATTTTATCCATAACCTTCCACTTCTCCTCCACAACAGCACTCCCTTCTAGATTAGTGATTTCAAGAATGGTTTTCTGTATTAATCTGCGTGTGCTCAGCTTAAAACGGACCTGATGTCTGTCACTGCCATTCTAGTGGGCCTGGAACTGTCTTCATGACGTTTCCTGCAAACAGTTTTGGCTGATGTGTAATTGTGAATGAAAACCACTGTATTTCATCATGTCTTGTATGTGTGAATGTCTTGGTTTCAGGAATATACATAACTACATAGCATTTTCCTCTTTTGGTTCATAACCAGCCTTCTGCTTATCTTGACAATAAGGAGTGTGTGTGCACGTGTGAGATTGGGGTTGAAATATGTTTTACAGTTACAAAGACAGAAAAAGAATTTGACATTTCTGACCCCTTTTATCCTCTACTTTGACTGCCGGGTCATAAACAGACGTACGTAATATAAATGTTGGTTTGCAAATATGTAAAAATGAACAATTTTGATTTTATATGATGATTACACGTAGAATGAGTTGTGCATGAAGGGATGTTTGATTAACTCACCAACATTGTGAGGACGAGTGGGTCAAAGTTCCTCCACAGCCATGTGGAAGTCTGATAATGTCATACAGAAAACCATGACTTCAAATTAAAGGTGCTACAACAAACTGAAATAACTGGGTGTATTTTGGTTTTCACACATTCATTTGGGCTGTTATTTAATAAAAGAAGACATGCTTGTGTTGGAACTCTAGTTTTACTAATTTCACTCGGTTATGGAGTGGTGTATGGCTGTAGTGATAAGGTTATTCTTCGCTCGGTATCACTGTGACACATCTGTAAAACTGTTTTTAACGTTTTTCTGCCTGTTCTGACTTTGCATCTTTGTAAATATTGGCTCTGTTGACATCCTCATATATTCTCATTGTGTTCTTTTATTTTTCTTTTGTGTGTTTTTGTGTGTTGACAGTGAAAGTGCTTGCAAACAGCCACACATCAGTCAGCATAACTACAATGCCAAGACCATCACATGGGCCTTGACCCATCTGGGCCTCCATGGATCCATCATGTCTGTCTTTCCATCCACCTATCCCGTCCTTCCTCCTCCTGCTTTCTTCTGCTGCCTGCAGTCATCTCACCATGTGCAGCTTCATGTCTTGTGTGTCATTGCCACAAATGACAAGGTACATAAAAACATAGACATTAGTGTGTGACTTTCATAGAACAGATATGTTGTCAGTGTAGAGCGCACGGTTTGCTTAACTGTTCAAAATAGTTCAAATGCTTCGTCTAAAATTTTAAATTAATTTTAATTTTAAAATTTTAATTAAAAAAACATTTTTTAATTATTACAGCTTTTTTCAGAAGTGAGCTTTTGAGTATAACTGAGAACCAGCAACAAAGTAACACATCAGGGTGAAACGGATTGATCCCATCGTACGTGTTAAGCTCTTACAGCTCATAGCAGCAGGACTGTTTCTGACGTACTTTTATCACACCTTAAACCAGCGATTCCCAGTCCTGGTCCTTAAGACCCACTGCCCTGAATCTAGATGTTTCCTTGCTGGAATCCATTTAAATGCTTGTCATCAAGGTCTGCACTTGTCTGTTAATGAGCCTTTCATGTGAGCCAGGTGTGTTGGAGCTGAGAAACATCTGACACATGCAGAGCAGTGGGTCTCCACGACCAGGACTGAAAACTGGTTTGAACAACCAATGGAAACTCTTCCCAGTAACTACAGAAGTAAGATGCATACGTTGAAAAAGTCCCACCCACATGTGTAATCACACTGGCCACGATGTCACGAGCCAATATTCACAGTGACGAGTAAAAAGTGGAAAATGTCCTGTCACCCTCATGCATACAACCCACAATTCACTTTGGCAGCTCCAGACGTCAACGTTACGAATGGTCCGACACGTACCAGTCAGCAGAGGACTCAGGTTTCTGTAGCAAATGCAAATCGAGAAACAACATTCAGCTGGGGTAGTAGTAGTTATTAGTAGTTAGTAGTAGTTATTAGTAGTTAGTAGTAGTTATTAGTAGTTAGCAGATTTATTTGTAAAGCAGCTTTGTACAAAAGACAATGCCTTCTGCTTTAAACAACACATAAAATGCAAGAACACAACATTTTACATTTAAAAAAAATCTATATCATATAAACTATATCGTCAAAAACAAGAAAAATAGAATGTAAAAATATGCATGACCAAAATTAGCATTTTGTCGTTAAACTAATCTTAATTTTCATGTTATTTTGACATTTGCTTAGTAAAATGTATGTAGTTAAATTATGACTTAGTTCTCATAATTTTACAACTTCTTTCCCCGTCCTTCACTACAGAGGTCTCAGTAGACAACCTTAGCTGTCAGATGCGAGGTAAAGTACGCAGGCTCACCTGCAGCCGATCATTGCATCGACGTGCGCACAGCAAACGCACGTACACGCATCACTTTCCTGTCTCCCCACCTAACCCCTCCCCCATCTTCCTCTTCTTCCAACTGTTTCCCACCAGGAGAGGCGCCTCCCTCCTCCAGTGCCAAAAAAACCACACAGGCCCCCCCGCCAGCACCCCCCACTGGCCAGAGACCGCTCCCTGGAGAGCTCAGAGAAGCAGCGGCAGGATGCCCACAAGCGCCTGATGGCTGCCAAGAGGGCAGCATCTGTGCGGCAGAATTCTGCTACAGAGAGCGCCGACAGCATCGAGATCTACATCCCCGAGGCACAGACACGGCTATGAGGACCCAGAGACAGACAGCACCACCACACACTCCCCACAGAACACATGCACGTACACCCGCCCACACCAAACTACACAGGTGCACCCAGTGTGAGTACTTACTTTTTACTCAACTTTTTCATCGCTATTTGCTCAGCAGTTGTTGTGTTCAATAATCGATCTCTGGATCTCAAGAGATCCTTTTCTAATTAAAATACTGAAGGGCAAAAACTGATCACAAGAGCAAATGAAGGAAATGAGCTTAAGTCAGGGATGTCTTTTATGTGCACACTTTTGGTCAAGTTTTTCACATTTTTGTCAACTGATTTATCATTTTTGATGACATTTAAAATTGAGGTTATTCCATGTAAACCGTTTCATTTTCATTCACATAAATAAAAATAAAAATTAGAAAAAAAATTTAAACTGATGGAAATTAATTTTTAACATAACCTCAAGTTTATATAGAAAGTCATGCAGATTGTTAGGTTGTTAAATATTAACCTCCTGTTTTGTTTTTACTATAGATAGAAAACTTGTATTTAGTCATCAGGGTGCAATTCCTTTTATTCTGAAAGTTATATTTAATAACTAATCAAGTGTCATTTGTCAGTTTAAATTTGTGGTTAAATTGTGACATTATTTTGGTGAGATGAACATTTTTAAATCTTCAGAATAAGTTTAGGTCAGCCTTAACAGCAGTGCGTTTCAGCACTCGACGGTTGAAAAGTTCAGAGACTTTACTTCATCTGTCTGGGCGTCCCTGATGAGTTTGGGTGCAACAGCCACCTCTGTCACTGGACTGTCTTTTGGAGTTTATGTATTCCAGAAGACATTTGGAGGAGAAAAAAGCTCATACACAGTGAGACAGTCTGACCGTGAAGGAAGTGAAGGCCGAAGGTGCTCACAGCCAACACGATCTCATCATTCCTAGATCCTGAACTTCTGCACAATTCCTCATGTATGAGTTACTCCTTTTATTCTTTTATATATATATATATATATATATATATATATATATATATATATATATATATATATATATATATATATATATATATATATATATATATATATATATATATATATATATATATATATATATATATATATATATATATATATATGTGTGTGTGTGTGTGTGTGTGGGTATGTGTGTGGGTGTGTGTAAAGTGAGGTCTTTTACATTCCAAGCTTAGGACAAAGCAGGAGGTTTTCTTTGGTGCTTTGACATCACGAGTCTTTGTTGGGCCATAAAGGATTTTATTTGAATTTAGAAAAGACAACGCTGGACACAGACAAACATGTAGTTATAAGTATAGGTGGCATAAAAATGCTGGTTTACACTCATGAGCATCACGAACTCAAGCAGTTAAGAACAAAGGCAACTGGTGATGAAGGAAAACAGCGTCTCTTCTTTTCCCTGTGGGAAATCGTCTCTTTTTTTCTCTATATTATTTAATCTATTATGTGGAGCTTCAGATGTTATGGGATGTTGGGACAACCAACATAACCAGCTGTGACTGATTACTTTGCAAAACAAGAATGAATTCACACTTACTGTCCAGTGCTTTTAGTTCAGAGCAAAGCAGAAAATTACACCTTTAGTGTAGTCCACCTAAAGAAAGGCCAGTTTCATTTGAGTTCACATTTTTTCAGTTGGATGGATGTATATAAGACACACAAATGCAAGAAATGTGGACAAGGCCACAAACTGGCTGGACAGAATAATGACGCTAAATGTTCAAAGCATCTCATTGACTAAATTATATGAATTCTAAATATTCTATTTAAACATCCATCAATATAATTTTTCAGCCATGTTTCCTCATTGCTGTACCAAATTTGTTCAGAGTACTGTTTTCCACTCTGAGGTTTTAATGTGGTCATGTCTCATCATATGACTGCCTTCATCTTTTTAATTTGGTCTGTTTAGATGAGATCTGAGAGCCATTATTCAGGAGTATTGCTGGTTGTTATGTACACATGTTCAGGTGAACTGTACCAAGTGAACCAAATATACCAACTGTACCAACTGTACCAACTGTACCAACTGTACCAAGTGAACTGCACTAGAGTTTACTTCAGTCTAGCTCAGTGGTTCCCAAAGGTTTCTGCTTTGGTTTTTAAGAACATTTCTGTCGCACAAAAAAGCACACAGTCCACACACAAAAGCAGTGTGTGCAAACATGGATGGTTTCTTTTGATCCTGTCTAGATTTATTGTGTTTACAGTATTATTATTTTTGTAATTGCTTCCTTTGTTTTTATAATAGTAATAGTTATAGATCTTTTTATTGTTTGTATTTATTGTTTATTTATAATTCTTGGTTATAAGCCTTCATTCATTTTAGTAATTTCAGATCAGGCTACGAAATCAGTTTGTATTAGAAAAATAAAGTCTGTTTAAAAGCCCTCCCTACCTTACGTGGATGGCGGTCAGAGAATTAAGTGCTTTGAAGGTGTGTGTATTTATTTTAATATATTTAAAACTTCAGAAATGTAAAAATGCACATATTTAAGGAAAGTCCAGGAGTGACAGACCTGTAGATTTTATTTAGACAAAGTATTTTACATAATAAAACTGCCTTACATAGGAACAACCACCTCGAGGAGTCCAGTGTTATATAACAAATCTACAAACCTCATTTACAGCGTTATTATATCTACTGTTTTTAGTTATTCTGTAACAGTATTTTTTGTTGTCAGTGTAATTATGTTCAGTGTTAGTACGTTTCTTTCTTTTTTTTTTTTTTTTAAACTGTGTAACAATATTAAACATTACTATAAATACCTTTTTCAAAAATTGCCTCGCAAAATGTGTTAAAACACATGAACAACTCCCTGTCAAACAAATCAGTCACAAACCTGCCCATTACGCTCCATTAGGCGTCCAAGCATTCACATTTTTCATTCATTCATTCTGCACTAATGGCTCTGTGCCGCCCACGTTGGGAACCACTGATCTAGCTCAACATGTTCTGTTTGGACCTCCCTATGGTGAACCTCTGCAGAGGACCACGGTGCACGAGACAGTCGTAAAATAGTTTTGACTCAGAAGGAATGTGTTCATATTGCCAGTTGTCATTTACAAAGGTGGTCAAAACCGTGTTTGTGAACTCTCCATGTTGACCAGCGCTTTCAAATGCTGGCTAATATTTACGAATTAGGAACAGGATCTACAGCTGCTGTTGCATGTAGGATCCATAAACACCAATGGATGAAAATGAAGCACCTAACATTCTTATTCATGAAGATGCGAAGTTCAAATCTGAACCAAGAAATCAAAAGCAGAAGGTAGACAAGTGGACAGTAAAGAGGTTTGTTTCACCATTAGGTGGAAGGAGAGAAAGTAGTTGGATCTTGGGTTCTAGTTCTGACCCCGGAGGCTGGGATGGCGGCAAACGTCGTGCTCCACGCTTCCTGACTGGCATGTTGCCTGGCTGGGTGCTCCAGAGTTTGTGGTAAATCTTGGGTAGAGCAAAGAGCCGTCACAGTGTGGCAGAGCATCACATGAAGGCATTTGATAAGATTCATTAAGACATGAGGTGAAGCTCATCCAGACTGCCACAAACTGAAAACATCTGACTGAGGAGGCCAAGGAACCTACACATGCAGACAAATGTGAAACAAAAGCCTCCCATTCAACAAAAAAGGTGGAAGAACAGAAATAACGTGACAGACATAATGATAAATAATAATTTACTGAAAAATGATGAATGCAAAGCAGACAATGATTTTGAACTGTGCTTCAACATTAATTAAAACACACACACACACACACACACACACACACACACACACACACACACACAAATGAAACTGGCCTTGACAAAAATTACCCCTCTTGTCCACCTGCACACAGGGCCTCTCCTCTTGAGTTATTGGCTCCAGCTGTCTTGGGTTTGAAGGGTTTCTTCTCCAGACTTCATGTATCAGATCTTTGTGCTCATAAGACACTTCAGAAATGTCACCAGCCTGTTAGAGGACCGATGACCAATAACTCAGACCATCTTTCTGACGCTGGTCAACACATTTGACTCCAGATTCAAGACACCCTGTGACAGACACAGCAAAGCAGCTGCAGAACATAACTGAGCCTCCTCCATGTTTTACAGTAGCTTTATTTTTGCATTTGTGAACATAGAGCTGATGTGACTTGTCAGAAGGCTACAGTTTTGTCTCATCTGTCCAAAGTACACTATATTGCCAAAGTATTGGCTCATCATCCAAATAATGGGATTCAGGTGTTCCAGTCACTTCCATGACCGCAGGTGTATAAAATCAAGCACCTCACATGCAGACTGTTTTTACAACTATTTGTGAAAGAACGCGTCCTCTCAGGAACTCAGTAAAGTCCATGGGGAACTGTGATAGGATGCCACCTGTACTACAAATCCAGTCGTGAAGTTTCCTGGCTCCTAAATATTCCACAGTCAACTGTCAGCTGTGATATAAGAACATGGAAGTGTTTAAGAATGACAACAACTTGAAGTTGTAGTTCACAGAAACTGACAGAGCAGGTCAGCAGATGCTGAGTCACATGGTGTGAAGAGGTCACCAACTTTCTGCAGTGAGTCACTACAGACCTCCAAACTTCATGTGGCCTTCAGATTAGTTTAGGAACAGTGCAGAGAACATCATGAATGGGTTTCCATGTCTGAGAAGCTGCATCCAAGACATCACCAAGTGTAATGCAAACAGTTGGATGCAATGGTGTAAAACACGCCGCCACTGGACTCTGGAGCAGTGGAGACACCTTCTCTGGAGTGATGAATCAAGCTTCTCCATCTGACAATCTGATGGACCAGTCTGGGTTTGGCGGTTTCCAGGACAACGGTACTTGTCTGACTGCATTGTTGCAAGGGTAAAGTTTGGTGGAGGGGGGATGATGGTGTGGGGTTGTTCTTCAGGAGCTGGACTTGGCCCCTTAGTTCCAGTGAAAGGAACTCGGAATGCTTCAGAAAACCAAGAACTTTTGGACAAATCCAACTCCTGACTTTGTGGGAACAGTTTGGAGCTGGCCCCTTCCTCTTCCAACATGAAGAGCAGGTCTATAAAGACCTGGATGACAGAACAGTGGCCCTCGAAGACCGGAGTCCAACACCTGTGGTGTAAGCTGACACTGATAGACCTTGACCTTGGCGTTCACCTTGAGTGTCTTTGGAAGTGGTTCCGGACTCTTTGGTTTCTCTTCGTATCATCCATCTCTTCAGTTTACCATCAATTTTCCTGTAGTGTCCATGTCAAGGGAGGTTGTCTACAGTGGTGTGGGGTATACATTTCTGGATGACATTTCCAGCTGTAGTCACAACAACATCAAGCTGCTTGGAGATGGACTTTGGAGATGGACCTTTACATGCTTGTCTAGAGGGTTTTTACTGATCTCCTTAGACAACTCTCTCCTTTGGTTTCTCTGGTTCACGCCGCTCAGTGTGGTGAACAGCATGATGCCAAACAGCAGAGTGATCACTTTTAACATTTTAAATAGTCAAACTGCAGACGGAGACAGTATTTACAGTACACACCTCAGTTATACATTTCAGTATAATCAAATCATTTTCAATTCTTCAAGGGTTACCGACTCATTTGTCAAGGCTAGCTTCATTATTTTTTATTTTCTTTTGGCTTATTGGTTTTGTTGAAGCACAATTTAAGAACAATCTCTGATCTTCATACTCCAGTTTTCAGGGAGTTACTTATTATTACTTTTTTAGTATCTTTTGGATTTATCTGTTTTTTAATGGAAGGGTAAGAACCGGCGTTGACAGATGGCAGGAAGCAGGTCTGCCCGGAGACTCTGCAGCATCAGTAGCCACGGCAACAAACTCACAACCAACTCTCAAGGAGAGAGAAGGAAGCCCTGAACCACATGGGAGATTAAAAGAAACTGGTTTTAAATTACATTTACTGCCTTATACAGCATATTTGACGCTTCTCAAACAAGCAATGCCCATTAAAAAAAAATAAAACTTATTATCCCACGCTGCTTCCAATGTCGTGTTGAAATATAGATTTAGTGGAAACACACACAAATCGCTTACTTTACTTTTATCATCCATGCCTATCATTCCATGGATGTAGTCAAAATTGTATTATTTTAAGCAAAATATCTTTTCCAAAAAGGGGTGAGAAATGTTATTTACTAGAATTCCGAATACTGGCAAAATAGCCTAAAACAATTTCCTTGAAACAAGGATTTTTTACTTTCTTACTTTACTTTTTTTACTTTTTTCAGCATGTTAACCCCAGTCCTTGCCCCTGATGGAACCACTTAAGAATTAGTCCTTCTGTCTTTTACATTTGCATGTTGGAAAACAAAACAAAGAACTGGTTCAAAGTTTATTCACTGGTTTCGAGGCAACACTGGAACTGATTTAGTGGAAAAACCCCCCTAGAGTTTAGAAAGCTACAGCCAGAAGCTGTCATTCAGGTTTATCTGAACACAAAACCACTAGTTCATACATAATTCACTGACATTTGTATTTTTTTAGATTAAATACTACAGATTAAATATATCTGAAAATATCATCAATACGTAACAGGCTGGATCAAGTCCTTGTCCTCAAAAACTGTAGCTTCAATAGTTCTGGGAATGATGTGTGCATGGGGTGGAGGAATGCACTGTGCAGAAATTCATACAAATCTTTTCTTGTTATGCACCCCTTTATAGGCTTGCATTTTACAAGTTGGCTGAAAACGCATTTAGCACCCATGTCTTAGACGGTCTGGTAAACTTAATTACGGAAACGCAGGTTGGCATGAAAACACATTTTGAGAAAGACATTTTGCCACAGATGAGAGTCAACTCTGAACTTATTTGAACATGCTGCCTTCACTGCTTATTGTTCTGATGAGATTACGTTCCAAATCCATCACGGTTTCTCTTCTGGACCAGAGTTGCTATAAACAGGGTAAGAAACAACTTTATATTTTGAGAGGCACTTCATCATTTTCGTCATTTATTGTTCTGCAACTAAAGACTTCATACAGGGGACGACTTCTGACAGGACTCTTATCAGTGTTTCAAGAGCAAAACCATGGAAAACTACATACATACATGATGGTGATGATGATGATGACAAAGATATGTTGTGAATGAAAGTAATTTGTATTTTTCTTCTTTTTTTGTAAAAAAAATTGTTGTATGGAGGAAAGTGTGGTGGGGGGGGTGCATTTTGTACAGCATCTTATTACCTCTGTGTTTAAATAATAATGAGAGTAACAATGACAGTGAGCCATATTTAATGTAAAATACCCTTCTTGTCAAGAGGAAAGAGCCATAGCTAGTGAACGAGTGTCTTTTTATTTTTAAGCATTTACTGATTTTTTTCCCCCAAAAGAATACAGTTTTCCTGAGATTGGAGGGAAATGTGAGGTGGGGACAACAGTAACATACTGAAACAGGAGACACAAGAGGCTGTGCACGTCTAGCACGTCACAAGATTATTTTGTTGACTTCTGACATCACATTATAATTAAACCACAGGGATTCTAGAAACACAGCATAACTGCCAGAGTGGCCAAACTTTGAAGCAGTGATGAAGAATCAAAGAAAGCTAGAAAACCGGCACATCCACTTATCCATCCATGTTCTCCCGTTTCAATCCTGTACGGGGTCGCGGGGGTCTGCTGGAGCTCATCCCAGCTCAGCTCCACCTGGACAAAACAAAAAAACACCCAATTTGAGTACACAATCCAAAAAAACATGATCTCAGCCAATCTGCCAAAAGTATCGGCTACTGGGTGTAACATATAAGCAGAGGCAGAAGCAGCCCAGAAGGAATTTCGTTTTGTTCGGAAGACCAGATGAATAATGAATGACAGACACCAGGTACTTGAAGATCAAGGAAAAAGACACAAATAGGACATAAAGCTAACTAAAACACAAACACCACAGAACCAACAGGACAAAGTCCAAATGAGAAGAAGAAGAGCAGCCAAAGTTAGAAACCGAGAGGTGAGGAACTTTGTCGTTGACATTAATGTGATTGCTTGGTGAAGAAAGCTTCCTGTACAATCATTTTCAGTGCACTTAAACAATGTTACTCTAAAAACAAAATGTTCCTTTTCAAAGTGCTGAAACAACCAGTGATGCTGCTGCTGGATTCACACAGCAATGTTGCATTCATCATCTGTGTCCGTCCTCAGACTTCAAATGGGGTCATCCAAGTGAATTGTGGGTTCTGTGCATCTTGTTAACTGCTTGCCTCCATCAAAAGTTGGGTGATTTTCAACTTCTCCTGCTTCAACACATGTATGAAGTTGCAGCTTCACAGCTGGACCCTTAACAATGAACTTGCACAGGGAGGCAGTAAAAGGTGAAAACGAGATGTTCTGAATGCACATCATGGGACAATGGAAGAAGAAAGTTATTAACGGCATCTTCAGCCGTGAAATGTACCTTTTGGCCTGCACTTCTGGTGAACAGAATGCACCTTAATACAAGCACTGGCAGTTTGCCTATGGAAAGCATAGAAAAGCCCAGGTCATAACAACAGCTTTGAGAAGATCTCCCGCCGTTGTGCGTTGCTGCAACACTGCTGTGTGAATCCTCTGGTCTGTCTGGTCTGGTCTGGTCTGGTCTGGTCTGGTCTGGTCTGGTCTGGTCTGGTCTGGTCTGGTCTGGTCTGGTCTGGTCTGGTCTGAGCAGGACAACTGGCCATCCATCATGACACCCACATTTCTTTCAACCATCCATGTAGAAATGTCAGGGAGACAACCGTGATAAACTTGTGCGAACCTGTGGAAAATGCTAAGAAATTTGTTAAGAATGACAGGTTTAGTGTTCCAGCTAAATCTGGGAATGGGAACCAGCTCTCTGATGCAGGCTGATGCAGGCAAAGCTGTAACGATGATTATGTCACCTCCTCCCGTCACTTACATCCTCGTAGAAAGAGTGTGTGTTGTTTCTGCTGAATATGCGTCCCGGCTCTAAATAACTCAGGATCTTCATGGCACTGATTGAAAACATTAGACTGTTGTTTTACCTTTGAATCAACTGAAAATGTTCAGGAGATGTTGATGCAGAAATGAAAACCAATCTAAAGTTTTCACTAAGATGCTTAAACTATTCTCTTTTCTCACATTTGTGTTCAACATTACATTTACACAAACGTGAAAGTAAAATCCGATTTATCTCGGTTGTTTATTTAGTTTGACCACATGTTAAAACCTGAATTGGCTTTTATTTATTTAATAATTTCTTTATTTGTGAGCTCTGCAGCTATGTGTGACTCTTTTTCCTCTGGAAAAGATGGGAAATAAGGTTTATAAAATTAGGATCTCTGACACATGGTGATCAACAACTGTGAGCTTGTGCGAGTGTGTGCGTGTGAGGTCTCCATCAAGTGCTTCCTCGTTTTTCTATGTTGGCCTTTTCCTCATTCAAATCTCGTAGCCTCACATTGTCTGAACTTGTATCTGCAGTCAATTTCTTGTGTTTGTATATAAAATGATGAGAGTGTTTCATGATGCATGCAGACCCAATATTAGTAGCTATAAATCTATATCTAATTTAAATACTTGTATTTGGTTTATGCTCTTATTTAATGATTTTCTAAACAGATTCTGTTAAGTGATCTGTCATGCTTCCCTGACCTTACATTGTATTGTAAAGAAATGATTTAATGTTCACACCTATTAATGAACCCATAATAAAGCAACTATCAACTCCTGGTCTATGGCTGATCTCTGCCCCGATAGCAGAACAGAATGTGTAACGTCCACGCCGTCGTGCGGACACCAGACTGAAACACCAGAGCAGATGAGTGCATGTGCAGGTGTGATGACATCAGGGTGTCCAGTGGACTGCCGGTCTGTAACCCCGATGTGCATATTGGTCTCTACAGTGATTGGGTGGATGTGTGAGAACACTGATTTACATTTGTTCAACCCACATGAGAAGTGGGGCAATATTAAAAATGAAAATTTAGAAAGAACAAAATAAGGGAAGGGCAGCACGGTGGCTTAGTGGTCGGCACTGTGGCCTCACAGCAAGAAGATTCCCGGTTCAATTCCTGGCCCGTTGGGTCTTTCTGTGTGGAGTTTGCATGTTCTCCCCGTGCTTGCGTGGGTTCCCTCCGGGTACTCCGGCTTCCTCCCACAGTCCAAAAACATGCAGGGTAGGTTAATTGATCATTCTAAATTCTCCCTAGGTGTGAATGTGAGTGTGAGTGGTTGTTTGTCTTGTATGTGGCCCTGGATAGACTGGCGACCTGTCCAGGGTGTACCCCTGCCTTTCGCCTACTATGTGTCGGGATAGGCTCTGACAGACCCCCGTGACCCGGAAACGGATAAAGCGGGTATAGATAATGGATGGATGGATGGAAAATAAGGGAAAAAGCAGAAGTTCTTACACATACTTGTTTTGTGAAGATTTAGAAAAATGAACATCAGACATTTTAGTTTTCTCATCAACGTCTTCTGGTAAAATCAGTTTTTGCATTTCAGGATTCAACAACATGCTAAAGGAAAGTGGGGCAGTAAAATCCTTAAACCTCTTCTTACAACAGTTCTGGATGAACGTTGACCTGTAGAAGATTTCAGTGAAAACAGTTTAGCTGGAATACTAATAAATTTAGATAGAGTAAATAGAGTTTGAAATTGTGGTTTTGTGTAACTTTGAAGAGTGTCAGACATTTAAGGTTTGTATCTGTTCATGTCAACTATGCCTCATAAAAAGGAGATCACTGAAGACAGTAAAGACTAGGAATCAAGCCACCAACTTTCAGGTAGAGGATTAAGCTCCACCTCCTCAGCTTGCAATGATGATGGCGACTCCAAGCATCCGCCTCCGTACCTGCTGAGGTTTTCTGAGCACGTCTCATTGTGAGAGCCTTAAGATTAAAGTCCAAAGTTATAAAGATTCAGAAGCTGAACAGCAGCCTAACACACTTAAGTCTAGGTGGTCCTGTTGCAGTACCACCGATCCTGTCAGACACCCTGCCGCAAAAAGTCTCAGTGCCAATCAGTGCACTCTCTTCATCACGTGGACCCTGATGCTCAGACATCGTATGTAGGCAGAGTCGAGGCCTTGTCCAGCAACATCTGCTTAAGTTCGCTGTTACAAACTGTTACAAACTAATCCAAGAAAATCATCCATCCATCCATTATCTGTACCCGCTTTATCCGTTTCCGGGTCACGGGGGTCTGTCGGAGCCTATCCCGACGCATATCAGGCGAAAGGCAGGGGTACACCCTGGACAGGTCGCCAGTCTATCCAGGGCCACATACAAGACAAACAACCACTCACACTCACATTCACACCTAGGGAGAATTTAGGAAGATCAATTAACCTACCCTGCATGTTTTTGGACTGTGGGAGGAAGCCGGAGTACCCGCAGGAAACCCACGCAAGCACGGGGAGAACATGCAAACTCCACACAGAAAGACCCACCGGGCCGGGAATTGAACCGGGAACCTTCTTGCTGTGAGGCAACAGTGCTAACCACTAAGCCACCGTGCTGCCCTCCAAGAAAATCAGTTGATTCCAATTTTTTTTTTCTTTTCTTGCCACTGTACGTATTTTCCTCACTAACTAATGTTATTCCATAATGGACTGGTGCCCTGTCCAGGGTGTACTCCTGCCTTTTGCCTGAAGAGAGCTCGAGGTGATCCAGCATAAGAATGAGCAGGTACAGGTGATGGATAGGTGAATGGATGGATGGATAGGTGGGTGGAAATGTGGGTGGATGGATGGGGGCCTTGCATTTAGAAGAGGTCACATTGTCCTCAATTACACCTGCCGCTTGTTTAAGTAATGATTGCTCGGGGGTCATGTTCTGGGTCTCTGGAAAGATCCTGGAGACATCTTGTGTTGTACTAGATGCTGTATAAATAAAATTGAATTGAATTGAATTGAATTGAGTTGAATTGAATTGAATTGAATTGAATTGAATTGAATTGAATTGAATTGAATTGAATTGAATTGAATTGAATTGAATTAAGCTCATTAGACTGTGGTCTTCCTTGGCCACATGATGGCAGTAGAACATAAATGAGTCTTCTGCATCACTTAGGAGAGTGCTCCTCAGGCACACTGTCCTGCAGGTTTTAGATGTTTCCCTGCTTCAGCACACCTGATACAAGCAGCTGTGTCATCAACAGAGTTGTCCTGACATTGATGACGAGCTGATGAGGACCGTTAATTAGAAACAGGTGTGTTGAAGCAGCGTAACATCTAGAACATGCAGGACAGGGAGGCCTAGAAGTGAGAAGCACTGCTTTATCTACGCTTATTCCAGTTCAGGAACACAGGGATCAGTTGGAGTCTGCAGGCACGTTTCCACTAGTGTAGATTTCTCGAGGCCGGATCATTGACACTTGGCCAACAGGAACCGGGGGTCTCTGCTTACCTGGATTTCTAAATTACATTCATACATTTTTTTTTTTTTTTTTCTTCCCTTTTCTTGTCAGTGTGGACATCGTGCACACGCTGTATGTACGATGCACACCGAAATTAGTCTCTGCTTTTAACCCATCAACTAGTTTCACTAGTGAGCAGTGGGGCTGCTAGCAGGGCAGCGCCCCGGGGAGCAATTGGGAGTTAAGGGCCTTGCTCAGGGGCCCCCAGTGATTTTACCATTGTGGGCAGCCCTGGGCTTGAACCTGGGTCCTCCACGCCCAAGCCCACCACTGTAACCACTAGGCCACCACTCCCCAACATACATAATACATTCATTACATAAAGTTCTTGAACACAACTCATTTGAACCAACTGGACAGAAACATTTTGCTTTTGGAAGGTTACAATAAAAAAAAACTACAGATGGGGCATTCTTTTATGTCTCTTGGGCTGCTGCTGGCCTGCTGCTGGCAGGAGGAAATGTACATTAGCGCCATCTCGTGGTCAGCTGTGTTTTCATTAAGTCAAAGGTTTTTGTGGCGCTACAGTGGAAGAACATCGGCTGAAAGGGCTGAGAAGGCGGTTGGCCCTCTTTGGAGGGTTTATCTGGAACTCCTGCGAGTGGAAGCGTGCCGTATTCCCGTTTTCATTGGAAAGGCAGGTGTTAACTGGATGCCAGGGCCACACATATAGACAAATGACCACGCAGGCTCACGTGGACAACTTAGCATCACTGATGACGCTGACACACACTTTGTTTAGACTGTTGGACGACGCTGGAGCTCCCAGAGAAGATTTACACAAGTACAGGGGAATATGACTGTCCCACCAGGAACCTACTGACTGGAGAGCTGCCACTGCTAACCACAGTGATTTTTTTCTCTATAATTCAAACTTTTTTAACATTTGAATTTGCACTTTTAATAACTTAAACCTAACCTCTGTCACTGTCTTTCAAAGTCATTTTTTGTTGTTTGCATGACCCAAGAAAAAAAACCCTCTAGTAGAGACACTTGGATGCCCCTACATGACCTGTGTGAAACAAAAGAGGGACTTCCAGACAAAAACACCCTGCAGCCGTCCAGGAGCTGAATGAAAAGGTTTTCCTATAAGCACCAGTATCAGTGTGCCTGTGCTGTCACTGCATCTGCGCTTGCATGCAGATCTTAGTCTATCTCACTGGTTTTGACAAACAAGCACACAGAAAGTTCAGATTTGTTACTGTTACATGTGTTTTCCTAATCCTCTTCAATTATCCCAGCACCCAACAACAGCCCCAGGGCAGAAAGGTGATCTCTTCAGTGTCCTCAAATATTAGCCTGACTCTCAGTCTGGAGCCACCAGATTAACACCCAAATCAATTACAGCCGAGTCACCTTCCCCCCATCTAGCAAGCATGCTCAACGACTACTGGGGATTAGACAGCAGACTTATGTGTTGTTTATCTTCATCACCTTCGAAAAGAAAGGAAAGAGGAGGGGTTTGATGGTCTCACTGGGACTGCTGTTTGTTTTGGGACAAAATAGTGAATGGATGTAAGAGACTGGCTGTTTCACTGGCTGTTTCTCCACCATTGTTCTGCTCGAGTTTGTTCTCCGGTTTCCTCCTGTAAACGTTCTTGATGTCTCTTTGTTTTATTTACATCTTGTTTACATATATAAGCAGTCAGAACTTAAAATGTATGTTTTCACCCTGATGATTGTTTCCACACCGTGCTACAAAACGCTCCACCAGTTCTCAGTGTCATGTCCATCACTGATACAGCCCACAGCTGCAGAGTAATCTGAGTATTTCTGCAGATGAGTGGACTCCGACATGTGCTGGACGTCTGAGTTGTACAACATGAAGAGGAGTGGTGAGAGTACAGTACCCTGTGGTGCTCCTGTGCTGCCAACCACCTGGTCAGACCTTTCATTCTCACAAACTGGTCTGTTTGTCAGGTAGTCAGTAATCCAGTTGATTGTGGAGGCATCCAGCTGTGTCTTCTGGAGTTTTTCATGTCGTAATGCAGCCTGAATGTTGTTAAAGGCCCTGGAGAAACCAGAGAACATGATCCTTATAGTGGTACTGCTTAGTTCAGATGACTGAGGGTTTGTTGAAGCAGGTGTATGATGGCATCTTCAACCCCACAAAGAAATAAAAACAGCGTGGGGTCCTGGAAGGTACTTGTTTACTTATTCAGGTGGACCAATAAAAGTTTCTCCAGGACTTTCACAATGTGAGATGTTAGGGCAGCTTTTCTATAGTCATTAGGAGAAGACGAATGAGATCTTTTTAGTACTGAACCAAGGCAGGATGTCTTCCACAGCACTGGAACCTTCTCCTGGCTCAGGCTGAGGTTTAGGAGGCGCTGCAGAATCCCATATAGCCTAACAGGCTTTCAGGATTCTGGGCTGACAACATCTGAACCTGCACCCTTGTTCCTGTTCAGTCTCTCCAGCTGCCTCCTCACCTGACTGCTAGAGACAGACGGGTGGGAGGGGAAGGTGGAGGGGGGCCCAGCATCTCCTGTAATAGAGGACAATGATGGAGCAGCAGCAGCAAGAATGATGACTGAGGTGGAAGACGAGACAGCTGAGGTGTGACAGGGAATCTGCTGGTCCTGAGAGGATGGGAGGTCTGTTGAACTGGTCCTTGTTCTACTTGAACCCTGTGATCTTCTTCCACCCTGACCACACATCTCCACCATTGTTCTGCTGGAGTTTGTTCTCCAGCTTCCTCCTGTAAACGTTCTTGATGTCTCTGATCTTTCAGTTGTTTTTGTACTGACCTCAATAATTCTCCGTCTTCCTCCCTGCAGGCTCTTTTTTATGTTGAGGAGGTCTTTCAGGTTACTGGTGATCCAGGGTTCATTACTGGGGAAGCAGCTCATTGTTGTGGATGATGTTGTCCACACAGACGTTGATATAGTCAGTCACACACTCAGTCATGGCATTGATGTCATCTCCATGTGGATCACAGAGTCCACCCCAGTCTGTAGCCCTAAAACACCCCTGCAGAGTTTCCTCAGCTTCCTGTCACCACCTCCTCACAGCCCTTTTGGTCGCAGCTTGGTTGTGGATGATGGGTTTGTAGGTGGAGGAGAGAAAGACCAGATTATGACCCACCTTGCAGAGAGTAGGTTGTGCAGAGAAGCTGGATGCATCTCTGATGTTTGCATAAAACAAATCCACTGATGGACTGACCTTCTAAATTATGGGATCAGTGTACATAACATGTATTGATCTGCAGCTTATGGTCAACATTGCAGAATGTGCTCTTGGCATTTATGTCAGTTTGGCTTTGCAAAGATAAACCTGTACAATGCTAAAACAATAAATAGTTCTTCACAGAGATGGAGAACAACATTACAACTTGTTGAAACATGGAATCACTTTTCTTTGAGAACACTAATTAAATGTGACATATTTTTCAATATGTATCCCAAGAAAAGGCTGTGAGAGTTGAAGATGCTTGTCTTAAATCGTGAAATTAGCATCAGTAAATCCCTTTAATTTGTTCTCCTCATCCAGATAGATAATCCTCTTCAGCCACAGATTAACAGGATTAGCGCGCCCTCATTGTGTGGGAGGATTAGCTTCATGTCTGATTCCATATATTTGTCTGCTCTGTTCACTTTCTGCATTTCTTTCTCTGTCTGCTGGGTGGTTGTGTTCACAGTCACAGCAAAACTCTGGAAAAACACCTTCCAGCTGTTTCAAGAAACGGCACACTATGATTTCCAAAACGTATATCTGGTTTATGAGTCACGTCTGGAGTTTGTGTCCATGTCAGTGTGCATGTGTGCATGTCAGTGTGCATGCGTGCATGTGTGCATGTGTGCATATGTGCATGTGTGCGTATGTGCATATGTGTGTGTTTGCGTGTGTGCATGTATGCATGTGTACCTGTATAGTGTGCAACAGTTAGCCCTCTTTCAAATGGAGGAGTAGGGATGTCAGTGAAAAAAGCATTTTAAAAATCAGTAATTGGGTATTACAAATATAAATTCCTGCTTCTGATTACAAATAAACTAATAACTAATAACTAACTGTAATAACAAGTCTAATTTTAAAAATATTTTCATTTTGATTTAATGAACAGTTAAAACGAGGATTGATGAACGGTTAATGAATTGATTACTAAACATTTTTAAATCTGTTCTAAATGTATTTTAAAATAAAGAAATAAAGGACAGAATTTACAAAGTTATTTAATGGATTAGACAGTGTTTCCAGGTACAATGTCACAAAAAACAACCACACAAACCAAAAAACAAAAAAAAACAGGCATATCGAGGTTGTGTAGTTTTCATATATGAATTTGAAAAAGTCTGTTTGATTAGTGTATGTATACCATCCAAACATATCAAACATATAATACGTTTAAACATTTGATATGTAAATGTGAATGTGAAATAATTATGAATTTGTTAAGATAAACTTAAATGCTGTGATGTGCCAGCCATCTAACTCATGATCGAGGCTCCCGCAGAACTGAGGTTGGTTGCAGTCCCTCGACTGACCACTAGAGGCTGGCTCCAAAACTGAGTCAATCTTCACTGACCTCCATCTGAAAATAACCAACTTTAGAGCAGACATAAACGTATTTACAGTCTGGATAAAAAACTGTTTTGGTCTGAATCGTCTGAGTTCAGACCCAAGACAACCTCAACATGTTAAACAATAGATTCTGCTGTAAATGTCTGCCAACATTTTCGGTTTTTCCCCAGACATATTTGAAAGAGTTGAGGATATTTTCACTTCCTGGCAACAGTCATTTTAAAGAGACTTTGGAAGGATAAAGAGTCTCCAGTAGACAGAGTGATGGTAGGATGAAGAGTCTCCAGTAGACAGAGTGATGGTGGGATGAAGAGTCTCCAGTAGACGGAGTGATGGTGGGATGAAGAGTCTCCAGTAGACGGAGTGATGGTGGGATGAAGAGTCTCCAGTAGACAGAGTGATGGTGGGATTAAGAGTCTCCAGTAGATGGAGTGATGGTGGGATGAAGAGTCTCCCAGTAGACAGAGTGATGGTGGGATGAAGGGTCTCCCCGTAGACAGAGTGATGGTGGGATGAAGACTCTCCAGTAGACAGAGTGATGGTGGGATGAAGACTCTCCAGTAGACAGAGTGATGGTGGGATGAAGACTCTCCCAGTAGACGGAGCAATGGTGGGATGAAGACTCTCCTAGTAGACGGAGTGATGGTGGGATGAAGAGTCTCCAGTAGACAGAGTGATGGTGGGATGAAGAGTGTCCCAGTAGACAGAGTGATGGTGGGATGAAGACTCTCCCAGTAGACAGAGTAATGGTGAGATGAAGAGTCTCCCCGTAGACCGAGTGATGGTGGGATGAAGACTCTCCCAGTAGACGGAGTGATGGTGGGATGAAGACTCTCCCAGTAGACGGAGTGATGGTGGGATGAAGACTCTCCCAGTAGACCGAGTGATGGTGGGATGAAGAGTCTCCCAGTAGACGGAGTGATGGTGGGATGAAGACTCTCCCAGTAGACGGAGTGATGTTGGGATGAAGACTCTCCAGTAGACGGAGTGATGGTAGGATGAAGACTCTCCAGTAGACAGAGTGATGGTGGGATGAAGACTCTCCCAGTAGATGGAGTGATGATGGGTTGAAGAGTCTTCCAGTAGACAGAGTAATGGTGAGATGAAGAGTCTCCCCGTAGACCGAGTGATGGTGGGATGAAGAGTCTCCCCGTAAACCGAGTGATGGTGGGATGAAGACCCTCCAGTAGACAGAGTAATGGTGGGATGAAGAGTCTCCCCGTAGACCGAGTGATGGTCGGATGAAGAGTCTCCCCGTAGACCGAGTGATGGTGGGATGAAGACTCTCCAGTAGACAGAGCGATGGTGGGATGAAGAGTCTCCCCGTAGACCGAGTGATGGTGGGATGAAGACTCTCCAGTAGACCGAGTGATGGTGGGATGAAGAGTCTCCAGTAGACAGAGTGATGGTGGGATGAAGAGTCTCCCCGTAGACCGAGTGATGGTAGGATGAAGAGTCTCCAGTAGACAGAGTGATGGTGGGATGAAGACTCTCCAGTAGATGGAGTGATGGTGGGATAAAGAGTCTCCAGTAGACAGAGTGATGGTGGGATGCAGTCTCCAGTAGATGGAGTGATGGTGGGAAGAAGAGTCTCCCAGTAGACCGAGTGATGGTGGGATGAAGAGTGTCCCAGTAGACAGAGTGATGGTGGGATGAAGAGTCTCCCCGTAGACAGAGTGATGGTGGGATGAAGACTCTCCAGTAGACAGAGTGATGGTAGGATGAAGAGTCTCCAGTAGACAGAGTGATGGTAGGATGAAGAGTCTCCAGTAGATGGAGTGACGGTGGGATGAAGACTCTCCTAGTAGACGGAGTGATGGTGGGATGAAGAGTCTCCAGTAGACGGAGTGATGGTGGGATGAAGAGTGTCCCAGTAGACAGAGTGATGGTGGGATGAAGACTCTCCCAGTAGACAGAGTAATGTTGAGATGAAGAGTCTCCCCGTAGACCGAGTGATGGTGGGATGAAGACTCTCCCCGTAGACGGAGTGATGGTGGGATGAAGACTCTCCATTAGACGGAGTGATGGTGGGATGAAGACTCTCCCAGTAGACCGAGTGATGGTGGGATGAAGACTCTCCAGTAGACGGAGTGATGGTAGGATGAAGACTCTCCAGTAGACAGAGTGATGGTGGGATGAAGACTCTCCCAGTAGATGGAGTGATGATGGGTTGAAGAGTCTCCCAGTAGACAGAGTAATGGTGAGATGAAGAGTCTCCCCGTAGACCGAGTGATGGTGGGATGAAGAGTCTCCCCGTAAACCGAGTGATGGTGGGATGAAGACTCTCCCAGTAGATGGAGTGATGGTGGGATGAAAACTCTCCTAGTAGACCGAGTGATGGTAGGATGAAGAGTCTCCAGTAGACAGAGTGATGGTGGGATGAAGAGTCTCCAGTAGACGGAGTGATGGTGGGATTAAGAGTCTCCAGTAGACGGAGTGATGGTGGGATGAAGAGTCTCCAGTAGACAGAGTGATGGTGGGATGAAGAGTCTCCAGTAGATGGAGTGATTGTGGGATGAAGAGTCTCCCAGTAGACGGAGTGATGGTGGGATGAAGACTCTCCCAGTAGACGGAGTGATGGTGGGATGAAGACTCTCCCAGTAGACCGAGTGATGGTGGGATGAAGAGTCTCCCAGTAGACGGAGTGATGGTGGGATGAAGACTCTCCCAGTAGACGGAGTGATGTTGGGATGAAGACTCTCCAGTAGACGGAGTGATGGTAGGATGAAGACTCTCCAGTAGACAGAGTGATGGTGGGATGAAGACTCTCCCAGTAGATGGAGTGATGATGGGTTGAAGACTCTTCCAGTAGACAGAGTAATGGTGAGATGAAGAGTCTCCCCGTAGACCGAGTGATGGTGGGATGAAGAGTCTCCCCGTAAACCGAGTGATGGTGGGATGAAGACTCTCCAGTAGACCGAGTGATGGTGGGATGAAGAGTCTCCAGTAGACAGAGTGATGGTGGGATGAAGAGTCTCCCCGTAGACCGAGTGATGGTAGGATGAAGAGTCTCCAGTAGACAGAGTGATGGTGGGATGAAGACTCTCCAGTAGATGGAGTGATGGTGGGATGAAGAGTCTCCAGTAGACAGAGTGATGGTGGGATGCAGTCTCCAGTAGATGGAGTGATGGTGGGAAGAAGAGTCTCCCAGTAGACCGAGTGATGGTGGGATGAAGAGTGTCCCAGTAGACAGAGTGATGGTGGGATGAAGAGTCTCCCCGTAGACAGAGTGATGGTGGGATGAAGACTCTCCAGTAGACAGAGTGATGGTAGGATGAAGAGTCTCCAGTAGACAGAGTGATGGTAGGATGAAGAGTCTCCAGTAGATGGAGTGACGGTGGGATGAAGACTCTCCTAGTAGACGGAGTGATGGTGGGATGAAGAGTCTCCAGTAGACGGAGTGATGGTGGGATGAAGACTCTCCATTAGACGGAGTGATGGTGGGATGAAGACTCTCCCAGTAGACCGAGTGATGGTGGGATGAAGACTCTCCAGTAGATGGAGTGATGGTAGGATGAAGACTCTCCAGTAGACAGAGTGATGGTGGGATGAAGACTCTCCCAGTAGATGGAGTGATGATGGGTTGAAGAGTCTCCCAGTAGACAGAGTAATGGTGAGATGAAGAGTCTCCCCGTAGACCGAGTGATGGTGGGATGAAGAGTCTCCCCGTAAACCGAGTGATGGTGGGATGAAGACTCTCCCAGTAGATGGAGTGATGGTGGGATGAAAACTCTCCTAGTAGACCGAGTGATGGTAGGATGAAGAGTCTCCAGTAGACAGAGTGATGGTGGGATGAAGAGTCTCCCCGTAGACAGAGTGATGGTGGGATGAAGACTCTCCAGTAGACAGAGTGATGGTAGGATGAAGAGTCTCCAGTAGACAGAGTGATGGTAGGATGAAGAGTCTCCAGTAGACAGAGTGATGGTAGGATGAAGAGTCTCCAGTAGATGGAGTGACGGTGGGATGAAGAGTCTCCCAGTAGACCGAGTGATGGTGGGATGAAGAGTCTCCCAGTAGACAGATTGATGGTGGGATGAAGAGTCTCCCAGTAGACCGAGTGATGGTGGGATGAAGACTCTCCAGTAGACCGAGTGATGGTAGGATGAAGAGTCTCCAGTAGACCGAGTGATGGTGGGATGAAGAGTCTCCCGTAGACAGAGTGATGGTGGGATGAAGACTCTCCAGTAGACCGAGTGATGGTGGGATGAAGAGTCTCCAGTAGACAGAGTGATGGTGGGATGAAGAGTCCCCCCTGTAGACCGAGTGATGGTGGGATGAAGAGTCTCCAGTAGACAGAGTGATGGTAGGATGAAGAGTCTCCAGTAGATGGAGTGATGGTGGGATGAAGAGTCTCCCAGTAGACCGAGTGATGGTGGGATGAACAGTCTCCCAGTAGACCGAGTGATGGTGGGATGAAGAGTCTCCCCGTAGACAGAGTGATGGTGGGATGAAGACTCTCCAGTAGACAGAGTGATGGTAGGATGAAGATTCTCCAGTAGACAGAGTGATGGTAGGATGAAGAGTCTGCAGTAGATGGAGTGATGGTGGGATGAAGTCTCCCAGTAGATGGAGTGATGGTGGGATGAAGAGTCTCCAGTAGACAGAGTGATGGGGGGGATGAAGAATCTCCAGTAGATGGAGTGATGGTGGGATGAAGTCTCCCAGTAGACAGAGTGATGGTGGGATGAAGACTCTCCCAGTAGACAGAGTGATGGTGGGATGAAGACTCTCCAGTAGACAGAGTGATGGTGGATGAAGAGTCTCCAGTAGACAGAGTGATGGTGGGATGAAGAGTCTCCCAGTAGACCGAGTGATGGTGGGATGAAGACTCTCCAGTAGACAGAGTGATGGTAGGATGAAGAGTCTCCAGTACACAGAGTGATGGTAGGATGAAGAGTCTCCAGTAGATGGAGTGACGGTGGGATGAAGAGTCTCCCAGTAGACCGAATGATGGTGGGATGAAGAGTCTCCCAGTAGACAGAGTGATGGTGGGATGAAGAGTCTCCAGTAGACCGAGTGATGGGGGGGATGAAGAGTCTCCAGTAGACAGAGTGATGGTGGGATGAAGAGTCTCCAGTAGACAGAGTGATGGTGGGATGAAGACTCTCCAGTAGATGGAGTGATGGTGGGATGAAGAGTCTCCCAGTAGACAGAGTGATGGTGGGATGAAGAGTCTCCCCGTAGACAGAGTGATGGTCGGATGAAGACTCTCCAGTAGACAGAGTGATGGTGGGATGAAGACTATCCCAGTAGAAAGAGGGATGGTGGGATGAAGACTCTCCCAGTAGACGGAGCAATGGTGGGATGAAGACTCTCCTAGTAGACGGAGTGATGGTGGGATGAAGAGTCTCCAGTAGACGGAGTGATGGTGGGATGAAGAGTGTCCAGTAGACAGAGTGATGGTGGGATGAAGACTCTCCCAGTAGACAGAGTAATGGTGAGATGAAGAGTCTCCCCGTAGACCGAGTGATGGTGGGATGAAGACTCTCCCCGTAGACCGAGTGATGGTGGGATGAAGAGTCTCCCAGTAGACGGAGTGATGGTGGGATTAAGACTCTCCCAGTAGACCGAGTGATGGTGGGATGAAGAGTCTCCCAGTAGACGGAGTGATGGTGGGATGAAGAGTCTCCCCGTAAACCAAGTGATGGTGGGATGAAGACCCTCCAGTAGACAGAGTGATGGTGGGATGAAGACTCTCCCAGTAGATGGAGTGATGGTGGGATGAAGACTCTCCCAGTAGACGGAGTGATGGTGGGTTGAAGTGTCTCCCAGTAGACAGAGTAATGGTGGGATGAAGAGTCTCCCCGTAGACCGAGTCATGGTGGGATGAAGAGTCTCCCCGTAGACCGAGTGATGGTGGGATGAAGACTCTCCAGTAGACCGAGTCATGGTGGGATGAAGAGTCTCCCCGTAGACAGAGTGATGGTGGGATGAAGAGTCTCCCCGTAGACCGAGTGATGGTGGGATGAAGAGTCTCCAGTAGACAGAGTGATGGTGGGATGAAGAGTCTCCCCGTAGACCGAGTGATGGTAGGATGAAGAGTCTCCAGTAGACAGAGTGATGGTGGGATGAAGACTTTCCAGTAGATGGAGTGATGGTAGGATGAAGAGTCTCCAGTAGACAGAGTGATGGTAGGATGCAGTCTCCAGTAGATGGAGTGATGGTAGGATGAAGAGTCTCCAGTACACAGAGTGATGGTAGGATGAAGAGTCTCCAGTAGATGGAGTGACGGTGGGATGAAGAGTCTCCCAGTAGACCGAATGATGGTGGGATGAAGATTCTCCCAGTAGACAGAGTGATGGTGGGATGAAGAGTCTCCAGTAGACCGAGTGATGGGGGGGATGAAGAGTCTCCAGTAGACAGAGTGATTGTGGGATGAAGAGTCTCCAGTAGACAGAGTGATGGTGGGATGAAGACTCTCCAGTAGATGGAGTGATGGTGGGATGAAGAGTCTCCCAGTAGACAGAGTGATGGTGGGATGAAGAGTCTCCAGTAGACAGAGTGATGGTGGGATGAAGACTCTCCAGTAGACAGAGTGATTGGTGGGATGAAGACTCTCCCAGTAGAAAGAGGGATGGTGGGATGAAGACTCTCCCA
>CM026207.1:29342550-29350050 GCA_014839995.1 Xenentodon cancila
TATAATATATATATATATATATATATATATATATATATATATATATATATATATATTTAGCACTATTGCTAAAAAAAAAACATAGTGCAGAACTCAGGGTAAAAATCAACATAATGTTGTCCACCGCCGCTGCCCGTTAGTGTGACCAATGGTGATAGGAACCAACAATAGAACTGTAGGAATAACTATTTAAAGGAAGGTAGTATTTTCATGATTTATTATTAAGTGCTATATATATATATATATATATATATATATATATATATATATATATATATATATATATATATATATATATATATATATATATATATATATATATATATATATATATATATATATGTGTGGATGTATGTATATTATTTATTTATCTATTTTGTTGCTTTCTCTTCTCACAATGTTTATGAATGTGTATTAGATAACTGCATATATGTCTCCTTATCTTGATATATGTGGACATGCATGAGTATTTCAATACTTCTATGTATATTATTATTTATATGACTTTTAAATACTGCCCCCAACACCCCCAAACACTCAGACATGCTCACAGTTAAAAGAATTGTCCTCCTCCCCCTTTTCTCTGTCCTCTTTTATCTTATAACACCTGATTGTCCTGTGTCCACCTTTACTCTTTAAACAAGAACATTATAAACTCTTTTTAACACACATTACAACACAGACACCAGACTGCACCACCACTGTCTCGTCTCTCTTTCTTTCTCTTTCTATTTCTAGTCTGTTCACATTCAAGTGACTTTAGCCCTCTTTGGCAGAATATTTATTCCCCCCTTCATTTCTTTCTTTCTTTCTTTCTTTCTTTCTTTCTTTCTTTCTTTCTTTCTTTCTTTCTTTCTTTCTTTCTTTCTTTCTTTCTTTCTTTCTTTCTTTCTTTCTTTCTTTCTTTCTTTCTTTCTTTCTTTCTCCAGGGATCAGTAAAATATGGTTAGACTGTCATGAGGGCTGGTGAAGGGAACACACTTGCACACATTAAAAATAAAAACAAAACACAAAAAACCCTCTGTTGCAAGATTAAAATGCATATATATAATTCTTGGGTTCTAACTTACTTTGTATTAACTATTAATATATATGCAAACAAGAGAAAAAAAAAAAAAACAAACCCATCGTTGGCATTTCTTATTCCAGGTGTGCTTATCCTTTTACTGCTCAAAAGCGAGAAAATCCAGGCTTTCGGCCATCGGCTCTCTGTACCAAAAAGATGCTTTATGCATAATCTTAGACCAACTGTGCTGCCTAGCATCTTTGTCCAGTTCTGGGATCTCAGAAAGTGCTTCTCTCATATATAGGCTGGGGATGAAATGGTGAACACGGATCATGGAATAAGAGTGAGATTTGACCGAACGTCCTGAGCAGAGTCATATCTTCCTTAAGAGAAATTCAGCAATTCTTGATAACCTCTCTGAAGGTAGGTGGAGAACTCCAGGCTAACTGCCAGCATCCACAAACATGCCAAGCAAAGGGTTAGCTATGGATTAAACATCAGCATTAGGTAGAAACCCAGGTTCAGGCTGAGAAGGAAAGCCAGGTTCATCATTAGACAACGCGAGTTTGACAACAGACATAAAGCAGGCCCATTCAGTGCCAGAGAGGGGCAGTGTGGGGCACTCCGCGTACCCGTCACAATGGCCTGAATTGAAGTAGAATAGGTTTGTCTGAACTTAGACAATATCCCCCCTGTCCCTTGGGAAAATGTTCAAGAACCAAGAGAAGGAGGCTTTCACAGCAGTAACTTTGAAAAAACTTTGAAGAGAGAATTCATGGACAAGTCGGTGTGTTGCATGTCGACGTCAACCCCCACCAGGAGGAGTCAAGAGTCACGTTCTTTTTCTCTCTGTATTGGCCCAGTTCATGTCTGTTTGGTTTAGACATACCCTTATTATTTTATTTTAAACTTAATCAATTATCATTTAAACCATACAAAACGGCAGTACTTGGTGGAGTGAAAGGAAAAAACATAACACAATACCGATACAAAAAGAAAAAGACAACAACACAAGAGTTCTGGGTGAGCAGGAGGCTGTAGAGGATCTCACAGGTGATATGCAAAACAAAATAAAAAAATTTAACCTGTTTTGATACATTTCATTTTAAGCTGAATACTGATGGTTTTCAAAGAGGTCTTGGATTTGGATGGTCTTGGAAGAAACTCATACTTGATGTTCTAACTGGTGTAACCGGTAATAAGTGACCAACCCAGGGCAAGTTTTTTTTTTTTTCACGCTCAAGTTGATGTTTACCTTTATTAACTTTCCTTATTGAGTTTAGGAAGTGAAATTAAAGGATTGTTATTATTGTGTTATTGGCCTTGCAAACAAGACTAGGACTGACTAATATTTTGTTAAATATGTGTGTTTTGGTTCTTCTTCGATTTCTGTTTATTTTAAAATAAAAAGTTCTCATGAACTATAATTTAATGTACTGTAATCTTGTGAAACAGCATATTGTGTTCCTTTCTTTTTCCCTTCCCAGTTCACCAAGCTATTTGAGATATAGGCTTATGTTTCGGTTAATATTGGATGTCTTTGCTGACTATAATCATCTAGCTTCACTAAATTGTATTACGGACAACCTTTGACACCTTCTCATACCCTCTGAACTTTACTCAATGGTATTGGGAGGAGGTAGGGCCAGACAAAAATATTGTCAGGATGTAAAATGACGCTGACCCAGGGACATTTCAGGTTGTGCCATGAGCAAGTCCTGGCAAAGCTGGCTGAGAGCCTGGAGAGCGGGGGGTAGCAGCAAACTATATCTCATAATCAGCAAGGCATACCCTGGGAGACTATCTCTTCCATCACCAATTTTTTAGGAGAGGTAACTCAGAACCCACAGGAAATAAATGATGTATTTAAGGACTTCTACAGCCACCTATACAGACAAGACCGGCACCCCAAACAATCAGATATAGATGACTTTTTCCAAAACTTAGAGCTCCCCAAATTATCAAAGGAACAAGCAAATATGTTAGACAACCTACTAACTCCTGAGGAACTCTATAAAGCCCTGGAGGGAATGCCTAATAACAAATCTCCAGGACCGGATGGATTTCCCCCAGAATTTTATAAACATTTTTGGGAAATGTTATCACCACTCTATTATAAAGTAGTTGCTGAAATCCATGCCACCTCAGTAATTCCTCCACAAATGAATACTGCAGCTATGACAGTCATCCTAAAACCCGACAAAGACCCAACTCTCCCATCTAGTTATCGCCCCCTTTCGTTAATAAATACAGACTTAAAAATAATTACTAAAGCCCTAGCCACAAGAATAGAAACAGTAACCCCAGCGTTAATCCACCCAGATCAAACTGGTTTCATTAAAAAATAGAAATATATCAGATAGCACCAGGAGGCTTTTTAATTTAATCCATATTGCTCAAAAAAGACAAACAAAATCAATAATTGTGTCCCTAGATGCAGAAAAGGCATTTGACAAAGTGAATTGGACTTTTTTATTTAGTACTCTTCACAAATTTGGATTTGGAAGCTCATTCATCCACTGGATTAAAACGCTGTACACATCCCCTCTGGCCACCGTCATCACAAACGGAATCTCATCACAAAGATTTACACTTCAGAGAGGAACCAGACAAGGATGCTCACTCTCTCCGTCACTTTTTGCTATTTTTATTGAACCCCTTGCAGCAGCAATACGACAAAACCGTCAAATTAAAGGGATTCGAGACACGATATCACAACACAAAATAAGCCTTTATGCTGATGATGTATTACTATATCTAGAGGATCCAAATAAATCTATACAAGAGACTTTGAATACCATTAATAATTTTTCAAAAATCTCAAATTATACCATACATTGGCAAAAATCAATTATACTACCACTTTCAGACAGTGTATGGGACTCTGCAACTCAAAATAACTCTTTGCCATTCAGAACTGGCAACATTAAATACCTGGGTGTTAATGTTTCTTCCAGACTATCAGAATTATTCAATCTAAATTACATCCCTCTACTCCATAAAATAACACAAGATTTAAAACGATGGACAAACCTTCCACTTTCACTAATGGGTCGAATAGCCTCAGTTAAAATGAAGATATTACCACAAATGAATTACTTATTCTCAGTACTCCCAGTTACCCCCACTGATAAATGGTTCAGCTCAATTAACTCATTGGTAACAAAGTTTTATTGGGAAAATCAGAAGCCCAGGATTAGTTTAGCGACACTACAAAAACAGAGATCAAAAGGAGGCCTAGAAGCCCCGAATTTTCAATATTATTACCTATCGACTCAAATGCAGTATGCAATCAAATGGATCCAAACAGAAAACCACAGCTTATGGAAAAACTTGGAGCAAAACCAATGCAAGGATATCCCTATTTCTGACTTACCATTTCTTCCAACATCGATAAAGAAGATGCCTCTTTTTGAAAACCCCACAATCAACTCAACTCTGAAAGCCTGGTGGAAGACAATAAAGATTACAAAGTCTTCCTTAACACCTTGTCAATTAACTCCAATCTGGCACAATCCTGACTTTCTGATATCCAAGAAACCTATTTATTTCCCATCATGGCAACAGAAAGGTATCACTCATCTCCATCATCTCTTCACTGACGGCCACTTTATATCATTTGATTCGTTAGCTCAGAGATTTGGTATTGAAAAACAACAGTTTCTACATTATCAACAACTAAAATCTGCAATCAAATCAAAAGTAGAGATCAACTGTGACTTACTAGAACCTTCACTATTTATTGAAGAAGTAAGAAAAATCACAAAGGTCCAAAAACTGGTTTCTAGAATCTACAAACTTATATCCAGTAACGACACGGAACTAGCCCTCCCAATAACCAAATGGAATAACGACCTAACAACCACTCTCAACCCCGACCTTTGGACAGACATCTGTAATAATATATTCTCTATGACAAAAAAACACAAATCTACGACTTATTCAGTATAAAGTAATACACAGGACTCACATCACACAGCGGACAATGTTTAAAATGGGTCTAGTCAACACAGATATCTGCCCCCAGTGCACCCTGGGTAACACAGATGATTATTATCATGCCACATGGTCCTGCCTTCCTGTCTATGGCTTCTGGTCAACAGTGACAGAAAAACTATCAACGATTTTAAGTTGCAGAGTCCCTTTATCTCCGCCATTATGTTTACTGGGTAACTTTCAAGAACTTGACAATTTCCCAATTAAATATAGAAATCCAGTTCTAATTTCTCTAACTATTGCCAAGAAAGTAATTCTCCTTAACTGGAAATCTAAAACCTGTTTACACATCAGTCACTGGATAAACCTCATAATAGAATACATATCACTAGAAAAAATAACATTTACTAATAAAAGCAAATTAGCAGCTTTTACTGATACTTGGAAACCTTTTCTAGCTCATTTTAAAATAAAATGAAATACTGGGCCTGGATCTCTGCACATTCCATTATACATTCCATTATATATTATATTTTATAGAACAGCTTTACGATCTATTCTAATTGAGAAATTGATGTACTATAAACCTCTGGTCTATCACCGCAGGTAATGGAATCACTTTAGATGACCTCCCTAACCCAAAGGTGGCATGTGCCTGCTCAGCTACTGAGGGTACGGGTCGCCGTCAGTGGTGGTCCCCTGCGTTCCCGGACTGGGGGTTGGGGGAGTGCTGGGAGGTGCGGGGGTACTGGCGGTGCACCGCTGCAAGCCACCTGGCCCCGGAGCGTTGGTATGGGGGGGGGCTGGGACCGCCTCCGCTCCCTTCCTCTGCTGCCGTCGGTCGGGGGGTGGGGGGTGCCCGCCTGCCCGGGGGGTGGGGAGCCGAGGGGGGGGGGGGGGGGGGGACTGGCCTGGGGTTGGCTCTGGGGCCGGGCTGTGGTGGCCTCCAGGCCCCTCGGGTTGCTGTCGCTCTTTTGGGGGGGGGCCCCGGGGAGCTGGGACCGGCGGGGGTGTCCTGGTGGTCGTCGCGGCTCCCTGCCTGGACTGCTACCCCTCGAGCTGTCCTGTGGATCCCTGGGCTGCGACCCCTGTGGCTGCATGGGGCTCTGCCCTTGTCTTGCTGGTGGGACGGGGGGGAGGAGTACCAACAACTCCCCCCTCCCCTTCCCAGGCTAAGCTCCTGCCAATCCTTTTTTAAATACACATCACTAGACAAGAGCACAACCACACAGGGGCACTTGTCACCTCACTACATCCAGACACAGGACCGGAGGTGCCGAGCTTGGTTGGGGGCACATAAGGGACGAGAGGTGGCGGGGCAGGAGTGCACTGTCACCTCTCCATACCATCCCCTACGGTCGAGAGGGGGCAGGGCAGGAGTGCGCTGCCGCCTCTCCATACCTCCCCCAACTCGTGCCCTCCTTTTAATGCACCCCTTCTTTAATGCACCTTAGCACACCTTATCTGCACTTAGTTTACATGCACAGGTTTGGTAGCACACACTCACTGTGTCCGATCTGGAACCCGGAACACAGCCTAAATCTAAATCACGTTCACACACGGGTAGGGTGTAGGTCCAAGGATCTGGCGCTAGCTGGCCTGGGAGGGGGGTAGAAAAGACACCTGGGGCTGCCATGGGTAAACCAGCGCTCCCCTGTCTCGCCCGCCGGGCAGAGCCCAGATCTGGTGGGAGGAGGGCCGCTGGGGCTCGGCCTAGGGGCTCATCGGGGCTGGTTTGGGGGGGCGGGGGGCTGGGGGGGGGCGCTGTGGCGGACGGCCTGGGGGGCTTCTGCCGGCCTGGCCTCTCTGGGCTCTCCCTCCGGGAGGGGCGGTGGCCCGGGCTGCTGGGGGGCCGGCGCGGGGCGGCCCTGGACTCCGTCCTGCTGGTCTGTCTTCTCCGCTCGGCTTCCTGCCGTCGGGGTGGGGTGGGACCCGCCCCTCTTCCCGGGCCGAGTGGCGGGGAGGATGATTGGGGTGGGGGGGTCCCCGGCTCCACCCATTACTCGCTCTCGTGGCTGCTGGCATGTATCGATCCGGCTGACCGGTCCGCCTGTGGCTCCTGAGCTGCTTTCCCGCTCTGCCGTCATGGACAACGTAGGCGGCCCTCGGCTGGGCGTCCTGTGACCTGCTGGGGCTGGACCGGTATATGGTAACTGAGGGGGGGGATTTCGTACACCTGGGGAGGGCTGCTGCACTGCACTGACCCAACACACCGGCACCAGCGGTGGCCCAACTTGAAATGTGATTGTATCATGAGCAGTTGGCCAGCTGGTGTGGAAGGTCAACATCACTGCCAGCTGTGGTTCTTTAACTCTGAATCTCTCAGCTCCTGATCATCTTGGGGTGTTACACCCAACACAACAACATGCACTCACCCACACTACACTACACACACACACACACACACACACACATCACTGAATCATCATAAATAACACAACATCCACCACTACCCTCCGCTCCTTTCTCTTTGCACTTTGCTGTTTGTGTTTGTTGGTCCTCTTTGACAGAGTTCAGGATTAGTGGAGTTGAATAATGGGCTGTTGAGAGGATTGGTG